>OLKM01002590.1:32050-62405 GCA_900291075.1 Melanogrammus aeglefinus
GTTTATTTACTTATGCATTGATAGAGAAAAAAAAAGTGGGTCAATGGAGAGGACAGGAGGTGATGAGATGATTCATGAAAAGAAAATATGTTTTTTAAGCTGCTTTTGAGTGGGAATGTATGGAGTGAGTGGGAATGTATGGATCTTAATAGGAGGTTAGCCATTCCATAATGCAGGGCCTCTATAAGACATACTAAATTGATGGTGCGGGAAAAAGGTAAAGATAGATTGTTATTGTTGCTGTGCCTAGTACGATGTGAATGTACATTAAATGAGTGAGTATGCAAAGTCTGAAAGCTTTCAGGGAGATCTTGGTCTCTGTATAAAACCTGTGAATGAATAAACATATCTGATAGATATTCAATTTGTGAATTGGCAAAATAGAAACATGTATAAAATGTGGTGCTGATGGAGCATATCTGTTTGAATGTGAGATGAATCTTAAGAATCGATTCTGAATGATGCATCATTTCTTGAGATGGTTGGGATATGAAGCTGCCCAGACAAGATTACAGTAGTTCAAATAAGGAAACAAAAAGCTATAGTATAAAGTTAAATGAGGAGGAGGATGAATTAGAGGACACACTTTTCTTAATATGCCCATCATCTTCGTGGACCTTTTGCACACCAGGTCTATGTGATTTGATCTTTTGTCAACTAAAATTTCCCAAAATTTGGTAGCTTTTACTTGCATAATTTCTGATCCATTAATGAGTTATTTTGCTTGTTCTTTGGGGTAAGACTTGTTTATGTTGCAAAAGATCACAAAGTTACATTTCTTCACGTTAAGTGTAAATTTATTCATTTGAAACCATTTGGTAATAGAGAATATTTCATAATTCACACAGTCAATCAAATAATTAAAGTCATTATGAGTTGCTATAAGATTGGTGTCATCAGCAAATTATACAGGAAAAAGATTTTTACAAGACATGGCTAAATCGTTTATATAAATCAAAAATAATAAAGGGCCCAGTATTGAACCCTGTGGCACCCCATGTATGATTCTGGACTTGGTAGAAGAATAGCCATTAAGCGACACATTTTGTTCTCTGTTAGTTGAGTAATTTTTAAACCAGTTCAGGGCAATATCCTCCACTCCATATCTATTTAATTTGGAAATCAGAATACTGTGGTTAACGGTATCAAATGCTTTGCTTAGGTCTAAAAAGATCCCAATGGCAAACGTACTATTATCCATTGCTGTTGAAATTATGTTAGTTAGCTGGAGTAATGCATGCTCTGCATAGCATGAACAATCTGGAATACCGGAAGATGATCTGAAATATCACACATCAATAACCCCAAAGTGATTTCATAATCCAGAGAATTAAAAAGAATGTTGTCGATTAAAGATTCTGATGATCTAGTAATACAAGATGGCTTTGTAATTAAAGGATACAAATTTACAGAGTAAACAAAGACTGTTGTGGATACCAGATCCTCTTTGAGCAAGTTAACATTGAAATCCCAATAATGCACAGAATTTATTTTCCTTGCTAGTGATTTCTAGAGTATAGTACAATGCGTCATTAAACATATTGTAACATTTGGGGTGAATGGGCCGGCCGACATCGTCTCCGCGGCCGCGTGGGGGATGCAGGTGCTTTTGCCCGGTGGGTGGAGCAACGCCCCTGTGCAGTGAAAGGTGTCTGTGGTGGGAAGGGGGAAGAAGGGATGTGAACAGGGGGGTTAGTCATTGTCTCTGGGGAAGTATGTACAGGGGAAATGGGGCTTCGATAGGGCTCGTATGCCCCTGTGTAGCCGTGTGCAGCGGTTGCGCCATCGCCCCTCCGGGCGGGTGCCTGGGACTCTCTGAACTTGGGGAAGGGAGGGAGTCCCCTCTATACGGGGCCAACCTGTCTCTGTGGAGTGCAACCTTCTTTCTCTTTCCTGGCAGCTGGACCCGGTACACTACTTCACCCAGCCGCTCCACCCAATGCCAGTCCAACTTGGGGCACCGTCCCTTCTTCTTGCGGGGGCGGTACACCCACACCAGCTCTCCAGCTTAGAAGTGTCTTCCCTTTCGACCTTATGTCGTAGTTCCTTTTTTGTTTCATGCCCGCTTTCTCGCAGCTGGTCTCTGGCAAAGATATGGGCGGACTCCATCCGATCCTGGAGTCTCCTGGCGTACTCTCTCCCCAGAGGAACACCAGGGGTGTCAAGGAGCTTACCAAAGGCCACCTCCACTGGCGTCCGTAGCTCCCGCCCCAACATGAGGAGGGCAGGCTTGCATGGGGTGGACTCCTGAATAGCGTACCTGTAGGCCATGAGGATGAAGGGCAGATGCGTGTCCCAGTCCCGTGGATGTTTCGCGGTGAGGATTGCCAGTTGCTTTCCCAGGGTTCTATTGAACCTCTCGACAAGGCCGTCGCTCTAGGGGTGCAGGGCTGTGGTCCAGGTCTTATGCATGCCCGTGCACTTACACATGGCAGCAAAGACCCACGACTCAAAGTTTCTCTCTTGGTCACTGTGGATGGTTTCTGTCACCCCAAACCTGCTGAACATGCCCTCCACCAGAGCGTCAACCAACGTCTTTGCTTCCTGATCTGGTATTGCGTACGCCTCAGGCCATTTTGTAAAATAGTCCATGGCGACCAAAACGTATCGGTTGCCTGCGTCTGTGTGGGGATATGGGCCCATGACAATCACAACTACTCTTTCCATGGGAGCCCCCACCGCCTCAGTGTTGCTGATCTGGGGGGCCCTTGTAAGCCGTGCAGAGGTCCAGCAGCGGCAAAAGTCCTCTACGTCCCCTCTGACCCGCCCCCAGTAAAACCCCTAACGGGTATTTTTTCCCATGGGATGCTCTCAGCGCAGCGTCTCTCAGTGAACTGGGGACTATCACCTGCCACCTTTCTTCTCCCATAGCAGGTTCCTTCCATGCCTTTTCGTTGCAGTGGAGCTCCCAGTCACCTCCTCCCAGGGTGGTCTCTGTCTTGCCTCAACCCACTGTCGCACCGGTTGTATGTCCATGTCCTGCTCCTGTTGTGTCTGCCACTCGGCCGCGTCAACCATCTGCGTTCCACAGCAGACTGCTCCAGCCCCCTCGTGCATGGGGCATGTCTCCTCCTCGAAACGGAGCTCTCTCTCACGCTTCTCTCCACTCACAGTACTGGCACCCTCCCAGTGCACAGGGGCGGCGGGACAAGGCATCGGCGTTGGCGTCGCTGGCTGTGGCTGTGTACCACTGTGAAGACATAGGGCCGCAGCGTTTCAATCCAGCGTGCAACTTGTCCCTCTGGTTCTCTGAAGGACATCAGCCAAAAAAATGCCGAATGATCTGTCCTGACAGTGAAGGGCCGGTCACACAGGTAGTACTTGAAGTGCCTTTTCGCCACCACCATGGCAAGGAGCTCTTGGCGCAAGACGCAGTAGCGACGCTCAGCCTTGTTGAAGGTTTTGCTGAAAAAGAGAGAGAAATCCCGGTTTTGCTTCTTTTTTTTTTGAGTAAACTGCAACCCGGGGTCTTGGGGGGTGAGGACGGGGGCCTCCTTCAGTGCCTTCTGGAGAGAGTTGAAGGCTTGTTGGCACTGTGGCGTCCAGGCGAAGTCCCTGTCATTCTGCAGCAGGTGGTGCAGGGGGGCGGCTGTGCAGGAGAAACCTTGCACAAACTTCCTGTAATATGAGGCCAGGCCGAGGCTCTCACTGCATGCACTTTCAACTCCAGTGTGCTGACGCCTTCTCCCCCCAGTCTGTGACCCAAAAACTCCCCTCCTTCCTCATGAAGCAGCACTTAATCGGGTGTAATTTCAGGCCCGTGGCCGCCACTCTCTGCACAGCACCAGCCTCAGCAGCTCCAGGGCTGTTTGGAAGGAGCTCCCATGGATGTCATCCAAATACACCAGACATCTCTGACGGGGGATGACAGCCAGCACCCTGTCCATGAGTCTTTCAAAGGTGGCTGGGGCGTTGCACAGGCCAAAACTGAGGACCCGGAACTGCCACAACCCCCTTTGAAAGACCTGGGTCTCCAGCGTCTCCAACTCGGCCTGCAGAGAATCCCATCCGGGTGCAGCCGAGGCTGTGACGTTTGCATAGGAGCGCTGTCTGTTTTTTTAAGACTGATCAGTTGCTTTTGGAGGCCATCTACCTGTTCAATCAGCTTGAGTATCTGGGTTTGCTGCATGGCAATTTTGCCATTCTCTTGTTGAATTTTGCTCAGAGATTGCTTAATTTCATCTATCTCTTCTTCTGCTTTTTTTGCGGGCATTCTCCTTTCAAAAAAATAATCTTAAAGAAGTACTTTTGATTTGAGCTCCAATCTTTAGTAAAACGGCTCAGATGAGCTGCACAGGTAGCACAGATGACTTCAGAGTCAGACATCTTTTAGAGGGCGCCCCAACACATTTTTAGAGACAATGCATATAATTGTTTTGCTGATAGCAACACTGTTAGCTGTTGTTTAAAAAAAGATAGGGCGAGATTATTATAATTCTTTCTACAAACATCAGTCAATACCATACCTTTCATAAGGCATATTGTGCAGTAGGGCATTTCAGCATTCTCAAAAATGCAAGAATGCATTTTCTAGTTTAGACCTTTTATTCATAAATATTACAATTCATTTGTAGGTTTACTTTGTTTTTCAGCCAGAATGTTCTGTTTGATTGAAAATTGTGGCTCACTCTGTGTTGGAGCTGATTTTAACTGTAGGACACTCTTTCCCGTCTTAGACTATCAGACACCTAAGACAGACGAGAATGAGACATTCAGGAATTTAATGGGTGAGTATTTCTATCTATAGTTCAAATCTTTGACTTTCCTTGCAAAATGTCTGCTGCTTTTGTGGTTTAATTTAGAATATCTCTCTAATGTCTATAAACTTCACACGTTATGTTGTCAGGCTTGCAGAGTATGTGTTGAACTATTAACCAAATACAATGTTTGTCAGAGTTTGTAATTTCAATAGAATTATTCACATCAAGAAATATCTAAATAGTTTAAAAAATGTCATTGGTAAAATTGTGTACCTACAGAAAAAGAAACACTGAAATAGACTATATAGTAACTCAAACAAGCGCTTCTCTTTGCTTCTCTTTGACTAATACTTCACTAATGCTGAATAGTGCTACACACGTCTTGTAGTCATAACATTTTTGCCACAAATGAAAATTACAAGCTTCAGCCTCCCATTATCCTCTTTAAACTGCTATGCATGGCCAGTTAGACATTTAAGTCAAGCTTTAATTGTGCAATTCTCAAACACAAGGTCACATTATGATCTATACCCACACATGGTCAGGTTTTGATTGTTCATCTTTCTTATCAAGTTCCATGTGTTTGTTTTTTATGTGTCACAACTTCTTAGTTAGATAACAGTCTCTGTTGATAATTAAGGTTTCCCTCTTACATTCAACAGGTGAATACATACAACGGGGCTGGCTGTATTTCAACAACACTTTCTACTTTATGTCTTCTACTATGAAATCCTGGAAGGACAGTAGATATGACTGCCTGCAAAGAAATGCAGACCTGGTGGTTATCAACAGCAGAGAAGAACAGGTGTGTGTATGTGTGGCCTATGTCTGTGTGTGCATATTTTAGTGCGTGTGTCTGTCTGTCTCTGTGTTGCCACGAAAAATCATTTATTTTACGCAGGAGTTTATTTCAAGATGGCATGATAGGCCCTGGATTGGACTGAGTGTCGGAGGCACAGAGGGAAACTGGGAATGGGTGGATGGTACCAACATTACTTTAAGGTAAGGCTTATGACTGTGGTTCAGCAGATTCTCTTCTCTAATAGAGACAGTGTGCTATCCATACATGGATTATCACCTCATGGTAGGAACATGGGGGTCGTAATCTTGCTACTTTCTCTGAGTTTCAGTTACTGGGGAGTCGGTGAACCCAACCAGCATATTGGAGATGAGGACTGCGTAGTATGGCACAACAACTGGAGTGACGCATCGTGTTATGATTTAAACCTCTGGATCTGTGAGAAAAAAGCATCTACAAATGCACAAGGCGAAACAGATTTTTTTGCTATGCTTGGTATGTTTGATCTTTATAGCAAGGCTTTATAGCAAATGTTCTTCACATCATGGTGCTGCAGTTCCGTTCTCCAGAGAGTTAATTCACTGCACTCCCTGCCAGATTTGTTCTGGCTGCCAAAAAATAATGTGTTGCCCTGGCTGCTAATACAAATTATACAAAAGGGTTAGCCTGGTCTGCCTGAACGAGCACGGAAGCTAAACAACAAGCCAGTGCTGGTGCTGAGATCAGGCAGGTCATTCCATCTACCCCTCCAGGTTCCAGCGTCATCGGCCGAACATTACATTATTTTGCTGTGTTTAGCTAGGTAATGCTATCGCTCGTCACATGATGATAGCAGTTTGGAATAACTGTTGGAGTAAACCTTCGGTCTCGGGCGCTATTCCCCACTATTCACTTCGCCTTCGGTGAATAATTGTTGACTAATAGCCTAGATAGATAAATAGCCTAGTCAAGTCTTTATTAACCAAACACGTCGGGAATTAATTTAGGTGATCGGCTCACACAATAGCCTACAAGACCACACAACAAGGAAGACAACAAGTCTGACTGGACATACACAAAATACAACACATTAAAACTAGACCCATGCGTTGAGATAGATAGATAGATAGATTGATAGATTGATATAGAGAGATAGATAGATAGATATAGATAGATAATTCAATATGTTCTATTATTTGCCTTGCGGAGCCAGCCAATCCTGTGCGTGTATGCAAATTAGCCATGTGCGCCTAACACAAGAAAGACGTAATGTTGAGAAGTCATACTAAAGCGAAAGCTAAACCAGACTGTATCAATCACAAACTTTGGGTCATTCTAACTTATGCTAAGAGGCTAGTCTTTAAATCTTTGCAGTGACTGAATGTTGATGATAAAACAGATTGTTTTGCATAAGATGAGTGTGTGCAACTGTCCTTTTCGGCTTCGGCATTATGAAGGCCTTGTGGTTAGTTGTGGTCTTAGTGAAGCAGCCTAGCCTTGGAGTTCGATAAGTTGGAGTGATTGTGTAGTATGGGCGTGCGAGAGTGAGAGAGAGCGCACACCCGCCGTGGTGTTGTTTGGCTTGTTGTGGGCTGTCCGTCAGCATCCGCCAGTGGGGTATTCCACAAAGCCGATTTTATCACATAACCGGGTAAGTTAACGCAGGGTTTGCGGTATCCCTAGGTTTTCCGTTCCAAAATGAACACGGTATGTTAGTTACTGTAACCCAAAATGTCCCGCTGCCTCTCTACGAACCTTGGACTCTGCGTTGTGTTTGATTTGTTGGTGTGATGGGTAGAGAAGGACCACGGGACACAGTTGTTCGGGATTGTGGAAATACTTGGCAATTTATTCCCCAACAATGGAATTTCCTTCACTAGCTGCCTTGGAACCATTAGGGTCAAACATGAAACAAGATGGCGCATGTTGGCCCACAAGGGACACCATATTTAAATCGCGGTTAAACAGTGCCACATGGTGGCCTGTCTAGTTAACAACCTTACATCTACCCCTTCTTTACTTGATGGTGTCCCAGCCATCAGGATAAGCAAAACCGAACACTGATTGCTATGCACAGAACAGTCAGTTAAACAGCAGTCAATGAAAACAAACAAAAACCGTGATGTCTATGTAACCTGCATTGAGAATGTGTGTGCACCAAGGGCCCTCTCGGGATATGGCTTCATTGTTTTACGTAAGCCCTGCTGCTCTTTTTCCCTTGGCCCTTTGCCATAACTCCCATCCCCTTTCTCTCTTTCTCCGGCCGTCCTCTGACATCAAGACTTGTGACTCGCAAGATAACTTTTTCAGGGGACGTCGGATCCTCTGTGGGTTTCACCTAGCACTTGTCCTTTCCTCCTCCCCTTGATCCACTTGTTCATCATCCAAATCCTCTTCCTCCATTACTGTGTGTCCATCCACCTGCCCATCGGTTGTCCAAGGTAGAACGGTCTCCACAACTTCCTCTGTATCATAAAATCTTATCTCCTCATCCTCTGCTGTATCCGACTCAACCGCTTCTCCTGTCACTTCACCAGCCTGTTCCACTGGAAGGAACATACACTGTGTAAGGAGGTTGCGGTGTAGCACTCTCTCCCTTTTACCATCTTCTGATCGCACCACATACACAGGCGTGTTGGGCTGTTTCTTCACCACAATGTAAGGACGTGACTCCCATTTGTCTCCGAGTTTCTGCCGGCCCTCCTCATGACATACTTTGATGAGGACTCTATCCCCTGGTCTGAAGTCTTGACCCTTTGTCTTTTTGTCATAGTGCATATTCTGTTGTTCCTTAGCATTCCGAGAAGTCTGATTAGCCTGGGCATAGGCCTGTGAGAGACTGTCATGCAGAGTTTGCACATACTCACTGTATTCGCATGGCTCATTGGGTGTAGAAAGCCCGAAGACCAGGTCGACTGGGAGCCTGGGATGTCTACCGAACATCAAGTAGTATGATGTGTACCCAGTGGAATCGTGTTGTGTGCAGTTATAGGCATGTGTCATTGCGTCGACATGCTCATGCCAGCGGGGCTTGAAGTGAGGCTCCAACGTCCCTAGCATGTTCATGAGGGTACGATTGAACCTTTCAGTGGTCCCATTGCCCTGGGGGTGGTAGAGGGTTGTATGGGTCTTAATAATGCCAGTACACTTGCACAGCTCCTTAACAATAGCACTTTCAAAGATGCACCCTTGGTCTGCATGAAGCTTTTGGGGGAAACCAAACCGGCAGAAGAAGTTTCTCCACAGAACTTTAGCCACTGTGCAGGCCTTTTGGTCTTTCGTCGGGTAGGCCTATGCATAGCAACAAAAGTGGTCTGTAACCACAAGAACATTTTCAATGCCACCCTTCAAATTTTCCAGGCACAAAAAGTCCACACACACAAGCTCCATGGGGGCACTGCTGTGGATACTGACCAGGGGAGCCCTGAGGCCTGCAGTTGGAGTCTTCCTGAGACAGCACCTTTCACACTTCTCACACCAAGCCTTGATGTCCTGGAACATTCTTGGCCAGTAAAATCTCTCTCTTATCATCTACAACGTCCTCTCAAATCCTAGATGCCCTGAGTCATTGTGGAGAGCAGTCTTGACCATTGCACGAAGCTTCTCTGGCAACAACAACTGCTCCACTACTCCCCTTTGGCCATCTTGGATGCGGTGGTACATGATACCGTCCCTTATCACCACTCTCCTCCACTCTTTTAAGAGAAGGCACACTTGCTCACCACCACTTAATCTCTCGCTGCGGTTTGGTTTGTGGTTTAAAGATTTAAAGTGCAAGACAGGGCCAATGACAGGGTCCTCCTTCTGCCCCACACGGATCTCCTGTTTTTTCATGGCAGGCAGTGATTCTGTCCCCACCTCTTTATAGGGCTCACTAGGCGTTGGCCGTTGAAGGTTTGGTGGTTGAAGGTCTTCAGTGGTCTTTCTAGGGGAGCCGCCTGGTTCTTGGGTGGGCTGTGCCTCTACGCGCTCATTCTCACTGTTAGCTACCTGCTGAGGACAGGTTTGTAGGACCTGCGTGACCTCCTGGCTGGACATACGGGAGAGGGCGTCAGCATTTGCGTTACTCCGTCTCCCTTCGATACTGAATGTCAAAGTCAAAGTCAAAGTCGAACGCAGAAAGCCGAGACACCCACCGCTGGCCTATTGCATCCAGCTTTGCAAAGGGCATCACATATTTGAGTGGGTTGTTGTCCGTTTCGACAGAGAATGGACTCCCATATAGATGGTCATAAAACTTGTCTGTCACGGCCCACTTCAGAGCAAGAAACTCTAGTTTATGCACAGGATACCTTGACTCAGCCGGTTCCACCCTGGAATTGAGCCAAGGCCGCACCAAGCCCCTCTCCTGATGCATCAGTCTGAAGCACAAAAGGCTGGCTGTAATCTGGATAGGCCAACACTGGAGCAGTTGTCAAATTTTGTTTTAGGGACTTAAAGGCCTTTTCACACTCTGTAGTGCACAAAAAGGGTGGTTCGGGACCCAATCTCTTCTTTCCCTTTATTTTCTTTCTGGGATCACCAGATGTGATCCCAGGTGTTCTTCAAATGTTTTGGAGAAAATTATGAGGTTGTCGAGATAGATAGATAGATCAGAAGGTGGGTGAAGTTCAAATCCCCAAAGCAGCAGGTCATGAGTCTCTGGAAGGTGGACGGAGCATTCTGCAGCCCAAAGGGCATTCTGTTGGCCTCAAACAGCCCCATGGGAGTGCTGAATGCTGTCTTGTGCTTGTCATGCTCTGCCACCTCCACCTGCCAGTAACCAGATGTGAGGTCAAGTGTGGAGAAGTATTTTGCTTGGCCCAGAGTTTCCAGAGCCTTCTCTATTCTGGGCAAGGGGAATGCATCTCGTGCTGTAGGAGTTTAGCTTCCTGTAGTCTACGCACAACCTTAGTGACCCATCTTTCTTGGTGTCAATCACTACTGGGGAAGCATATGGACTCTTACTAGGCCTGATGACTCCTGTTGCCTCCATCTCCATCAACAGTTTCCTCACATCTTGCCACTGTGCAGGCGGAATCTTGCGGTACGGCAGTCGAAAAGGCTTAGGGTCAACCAGGGGTATGTCATGTTGCACTGTTTTTGTGTGGCCATAGTCCAGGGGATGCTGGGAGAAAACACCTACATTCCTCTCCACTAGCTGGTTAAGGAGGGAGCACTGGTGTTCACTTTTGACCGCTGCTTCACCTACGTCCACCTTACAATTTCGCGCGGAGGTCTGAATGCCAGGTTAAAACTAGCGCCTCACAGACCATCGCTTCCCAGCATCTTTCTCGCCAATGTCCGATCCCTGGCTAACAAAATGGACGAACTGCGACTGAGGATCACCACCAACAAGTGGATTATGTACAGTAACATCATGATTTTCACAGAAACCTGGCTCAACAGCAACGTTCCGGATAGCGCCATCGATCTAGCAGAACGCTACACTCTCCGTGCTGACAGAACGAAGGAGTCCGGTAAGACTAGAGGTGGGGGTCTGTGTATTTATGTTAACAAAGCTTGGTGCACGGACACTACCACCATCGAAAGTCACTGCTCGGATAACATAGAATATCTAATGCTGAAATGTAGACCTTTCTATCTGCCCAGAGAGTTTACATCCATCATTGTGACTGCAGCCTACATTCCTCCGGACGCTAATGCTGAATTTGCAATGAAAGAACTGCACAATGCAATCAGTAAACAACAGACTCTGACCCCCGAGGCAGCCTTTATTGTTGCGGGTGACTTCAACCACTCCAACCTAAAGTCTGTACTCCCCAAATTCCGCAAACATGTCTCCTGCCCCACTAGAGGAGACAAGACATTAGACCATGTATACACAAACATAGCTGATGCTTACAAAGCCGTCCCCCTCCCCCACCTTGGTCAATCTGACCACCTCTCTTTGTTCCTACTGCCTAAGTACTCCCCACTCATCAGACGGGTGAAACCCACAGTGAGGACAGTCAAGGTTTGGCCAGAGGGAGCAGACTCTGCACTTCAGCAGCGGTTTGGTAGCACTGTCTGGAGGGATTTTGCCACTCAGGCCACCATCGACTCCCACACGGATATTGATATATACGCATCCTCTGTTCTGAAACGTATGAACTCTGTAATCAACAGTGTCACCACCCTCAAACGGATTACCATATTCCCTAACCAGAAGCCTTGGATGAACAGAGAGGTCCGACTCCTATTGAAGGCACGCGACATCGCCTTCAGTTCAGGTGATGCTCGGGCCTATAGCTCATCCAGGGCTAACCTGAAGAGGGGCATCAAAGCGGCCAGGCACTGCTACAAGCTGAAGATCGAGGAGCACTTTAAGAGCAACTCTGACACCCGACGCATGTGGCAGGGCATCCAGGCCATTACGGATTACAAACCGGCCAACATCTCCCCCCCATCCAGTGACCCCACCCTTCCTGATTGCGCTTAACCACTTTTAATGGACGTTTTTGATAGGGAAAACAAGGGAGGTGGCCATCAAGGGCTGTGGCTCCCTGCAGACCACCAGGCCCTCACTCTCTCTCCCCATTGATGTGTGTGCAGCACTGAGCAGAGACTAATGCAGCGGAAAGGCTGCTGGGCCTGATGGTATCCCCCGGACGGGTTCTCAGGGCCTGTGCTGTGCAGCTGACTGGAGGTCTGGACTGAACATTTTCAACCTGTCACTAGCCCAAGCAGTTGTCCCCGTTTGCCTCAAAACCTCTACATCCGTGCCGGTGCCAAAAACACCTCCACTGCAGCAAGCCTGCTGAATGACTTCCCGCCCAGTTGGCACTTACACCCATTCATCTCAAAGTGCTTCGAGAGGCTAGTCCTGGCTCACCTCAAAACCTGCCTGCCATCCACACTGGACCCTTTCCAATTCGCCTACCGCCAGAACAGGAGCACAGAGGATGCCATCTCCACGGCAATCCCACTCCGCCCTCTCCCACCTTGACAACAGCAACACCTATGTCAGAATGCTGTTTATTGATTTCAGCTCAGCGTTCAACACCATCATCCCCTCCAAACTGATCACCAAGCTTACTGAGCTGGGCATCAACACCTCCCTCTGCACCTGGATACAGGACTTCCTATCCAACAGACCACAGTCTGTCAGGCTGGATGGACACACTTCCTCAACCCTCACCCTGAACACTGGCGTTCCACAGGGCTGTGTGCTGAGCCCCCTCCTCTACTCCCTCTTCACCTACGACTGCACAACTGTACATGGTTCCAATACGATTGTCAAGTTTGCAGACGACACTACAGTGATTGGTCTCATCAGCAACAACGATGAGACGGCCTATAGGGAGGAGGTCCAACACCTAACTGCATGGAGCGCCAACAACAACCTGGCTCTCAACACTAAGAAGACGAAAGAGCTCATCGTTGACTTCAGGAAGTCTAGAGGTGGCACACACACCCCCATCCGTATCAACGGGACGGAGCTGGAGGTTGAGCGCGGTCACCAGCTATAGGTTCCTAGGTGTCCACATCTCAGAGGACCTCTCTTGGACCCTCAACAACCTCTAAGCTGATCAAGAAGGCTCAACCAAGCGTCTCTTCTTCTTGAGGAAAATTAAAAAAGGCCCATCTGTCTCCTCAGATCCTGGTGAACTTCTACCGCAGCATCATTGAGAGCATCCTTACCAACTGTGTCACAGTATGGTATGGCAACTGCTCTGTCTCTGACCGGAAAGCCCTGCAGAGGGTGGTGAAAACTGCGCAACGCATCATCGGTTCCTCACTCCCATCCATCGAGGCTGTCCAGCACAAGCGATGCCTGCGAAAGGCGCGTGGCATCTGCATGGACTGTTCTCACCCCAACCACAGTCTGTTCACCCTCCTCCCCTCTGGGAGGCGCTACAGGTCTCTCCGGACCCGGACTAGCAGGTTTAGGGGAAGCTTTTTCCCTGCGGCTGTCACCCTCCTAAACTCTACCCCCACCCCCGCGGCCATTGCACTAATCCATGCTAGTTGACTGAACAATTATCCCTCTACTTGAAATTTACCTATCCCCTGTATCAACACCCATAGTACTCTTATTTTTATTCTATTTCTAATTTTACCTATGCTAGTTGACTGATGAACAATTATCCCTCTACTTGAATATTTATATTACTACATTTATATTTATTTATATTTACTGCACTTATTGTAACTATGCTGCTCCGATAATTCTCTGATAATTCATGTACAAACTGCACTTTACTGCTCCTTTGCATTTCCGGTTGGTCACAAAACCTAATTTCGTTGTACTCTGCAGTGTCTGCACAATGACAATAAAGTGAATCCAATCCAATCCAATCCAATCCAATTTGCCACTACTTGGTCCAGACTCAGGCATGCCTCCTTACTACCATTGCTGTGACAGCTACTCTGCTTGTCGTCTGAAAATTCCACAACATGGTCCACCAGGAATACATTGGTCAGATGTGTGTGTGGCCTCATCACAATAGCATGCTGGGACAGGTTCATCAGCCTGACAGGGGCACAGCCTTTCTTTACATCAGGACAGACTTTAGCAACCAGGAGATTCTGGGGAAGCTGTAGGGAGGAGTTGCCTTCAATCAAGGCAGTATACGTCTTTCGCCATGGGCCAGCTTTTATCTCACACCTTAAGTGTCTTTCTTTCCCTGCAGGAATCCGTATCTTACGGCCATTATACACAGCAGGGCCCACCATGTCATCCGCTGCACCATAGTCAGTGCTGTCAATCTCCAGTGGAGCGGTGTAACACTCTTGGTGGTTTTCCTTAGCCCTATGAAGAAACTGCTGGCCGTAGGCTGCTCTGAGGTGCCTCCTGGAGGCACGGATGGCAATTGTTCCCATGAGCAAAGGAACAGAGGAGCGGTACTCAGAATCAGGGACAACAAAGGCATGCACAGTATTATGCTCTTTCCCCTGTGCTTTCAAAGTAATGTGCAGGACACCATATAGTATGGCACCCTCTGACCTGCTGCGCCCTCTACGGGTATTTTGGAAGGCTGCAGATTTTGGTTCTTAAGGATTGGGTGGTTGCACCAATATCCATGAGTAATACTGGTTATCTGAGAGCCAGAGTCAATGAGAGCTTTGCACTTCATCCCATTGACCTCTACCCCCCCTTCGTTGCTAGGACCCACTAATGGGGTGTCCTCACCGACAGTTTCCTTACTCTGCTGTGGGGGGTCTTGCTGCTCGCCCATGGTTTCCCCTGCGACCAAAGGCTCTAGGCATTTAAATGCTGAGCTGAATTGGGTGTGTTCTCCTCTGCAAGTGTCATAGGCTGTTGTCTGCGAGTCCAGGATAGATTTGGATCAGGGAGCAACCCTCTCTGCAGACACGGGCTGTATGACCTTGCTTCCCACACCGGTAGCATGCAAAACTTGAGTTCTGGTTTGCAGTGCCAGCAGGTGCCTGGACTCTTAATGGGGGAACAGTGGGTGGGGCATCAATTTTTGATTCCAGGCGAGATATCTTGGCCATCTGCTCCTCTTGGTTAGCAGCCAATCTCTTGACCATCTCTGTCAACTCTGACCACTCTGTGTTATGCTTTGTCCTTTCTGTCCTCACATTTGTGCCACCCTCTGGTGTGACATGCACCTGTGCATATGTTTTCTTTGCCTTATGTTGCGACTGGAACTTTTTCGTCTCTTTTGCTAGGTTCCTGAGCTCATCTTGTAGCTCTCGGAAAATCCAAAACCTGGGCTTCATCGGTGTAATCCTTACATAGACCTCCTCATCATTAAGCCCTCTTAAAAACTGTGGGGTGAGTTTAATATCGCGGTCTGGGAAAGGTCTCCCCCCTATTTTACAGGGCGACTCTCCTATCCTCTGGCTACGCTCGTAGAAGTGAGCTAGTGGATCTATAGAGCTGTGTGAGTCCCCATACTCCGCCTTCATTTGCCTAAATGCTTTCTCAGGGGTTTGGTCGTTGGGATGTAGATTCAGAACCAGCTTCTGGCCTCAAAACTCAGGTATCGCACAACAGTAGAGAAGCGAAGGTGCATAGGGAGCTCAACTGCCTCCAGGAGATACGGCATGTCACAGACCCAGTCCTCTACCAGAATCTTGCTGACTGCATTACCAGTGAAGACTTGGACATTTTTCACCTGGTGAGTATGCATGAAACCACCATAGGCAGCCGGTGGAAGGCCCGGGTTGGTGAGAGCTCTGCTAGGTTGTCTTTGTAGTGGCTCAGAAAGACTGGGGTGCATATGTGGGATGGATGATAAATGAAAGGGTGTGGGCTGGGGGAAGACATTGGGATACATGCTGGCTTGAGGGTATGATGCAGATGTTGGTAGATAGGCTGGGGCTGGGGCAGGGGCAAGAGCTGTGTGGTCAAAAGCTGCATAAATTACATCCAGTGGAATTTGAACTGTTGATTGTGACATATGCATTTGGGGGTTAGGTCCATAATCTGGCCGTTAGAGTGTCTGCCCAGCAGCATGGGGGTTACTCGTAATGTTCATTACTTGGGGTGGTTGAAAGCTTGGCAAGGGTACTTGGGGTGCTGGGCAGGCATATGCATAACTAGTGTAGGCCAGGGAGTTAGGCTGAACAGTATGAATTGGATAAGGGGGGGTAATTGGGTGATTAGTGGGCTGCTGTACAGCTTGCATCTCCGGGAAGCCGGTGCATGAGAAGCTTTCAGGTGGCAGCATGGTTGTGAAATTAAGCACGCTGGCTTGAGGCAGGGGGGCAAAGAGCATCGGTGACTGGACCGTGGTCTGGGGAACTAGAGAGGTTACACTGGACAGGCTGTAATCTGACCTGATGGTCTGGTAACTTAGTCTCGCACCAGGGCTGTTATCAAGGCAGAGTGGGGGTACCTGCATTGAGGCTCCAGAGCCTGGTGATGTGTACCTATGAGCTGGAGTACTACGGTGTTATAATTGGAGGTTGTGGGGTAGGCTGTGAGCCTGGTGATATGAACATATGAGCTTGGGTACTACGGTGATCGGTATAAGGTGATAGAATTGGGGGTTGTGGGGTTGGCTGTGAGCCTGCTCCTGAATCTGTGGGGTTGCAGCTGGTCTGATGGTCTTGAGTGTGAGACTGTAGAGGAGCATTTGCAAACCTGATGGATTGGTTGGTAGTCTTCGGCCTCACTGATTGGTGATGGTATACTGTGTTCCAGTCAGCTGTTACGCTCTGACTCAAAAGGGGGGGTTGGAGGACAGGACCATAGTCATGGCTTGTTTCAGGCACTGGGGAATGTTGGAGACCTGTTGCCACAGCAGAGGGGCACTCGGGCTCTGATGGGGAATCTACATTAACTCTCCACATTCTTTTTTTTTGGTGTGTGTATTTACGTGTTATCGTTAGTCAAAATCCCGTTTGTAGTATGTTCAAAAGCTGCGTGACACAAGTATCAACCCGGAATGAACCTTAAGCCTTGAGTCAATTAAATCAAGAACACAGCTCTATCCCAATAACAATGAAATAAATCAACAACAACAGCTTAATATCAGTCACAGAACGTTCACACAGAATTACAATTTACGTGTCTTGGTAAAAGAAAAAAATCCTCGAATGAACACAGCAAACCAAGGTTCATAACAGCCTTTAAAGGATATATTGTAGAAGGTTTGTTTTGGTTTGTATCCTGCCAACACAGCTTCACAGGCGATAGTCGCTTGGTCCAACACCGTGTCCACTCAGAAATGGCAAAACAGTTCAATACCTTAGCAAAGTGGGGGATGTTGCCGTCGGTCAGTTTCTTTGCGGTCTCGGAGCACCACAATCCGGGTCAAGGCACCAAAGATGTAACCCAAATGTCCCCTGCCTCGCTATGACCCTTGGACTCTGCATTGTGTTTGATTTGTTGGTGTGATGGGTAGAGAAGGACCACGGGACACAGTTGTATGGGATTGTAGAAGTACTTGGCAATTTATTCCCCAACAGTGGAAATTAATTGAAAGTAATTGTTGACGTTTGCGACTCCCGGAGCTCTATATATAATAGTATATAATATAATTGTATATATAATATCACGGCCAAAAGCTCTTTGCGCCTCCGGATGGCCGTAGCGTGGGGAGCTCTCATAGGGATTGGGTTTCTATCTAATAAATCTGTCTACTCAATACTTCATTTACTGCCTCTTCCGTGGTCATTACAATATTATGAATAGACTGCGTCGGGTCCTCCGATGTCTCTCCCTCTTCCACAAAAGGTAAAGACAAGGCAATGGTGGTTATCATGTTGTGGCGTGACAAATTCGACAAAACTTGCACAGCGACAGATTATGATTTGCGGCGCGACAAAACTCCGGCGACAACGCGAACGGGCGACAAAGGTCGCGTTTGGCGTGAACGCACGGTTAGGGTCAAACATTAAACAAGATGGCGCATACACGAACTACGTTGGCCCACAATGGACACCATATTCAAATCGCGGTTAAACAGCGCCACATGGGGGCCTGTCTAATTAACAACCTTACATTACTATAGAAACATATGCTCTGAATTAAACCTGGGCAGAGCAGGTTTTGCGCAGGTTAAGTTTGGAACATATCCCGGTTTTGGGTATTTAAACCCGCATTCACCGCAGATTTCATGTGTTCACAATGGCATGCCCTTTTGATGAGAGTCCGGTTGATATCGGAACGCAAATTATTTGTGCAATCCACTGGGAGCGATTTATAAGACCACGGCTCGACATCTTGGCCTATCGGATGACTTTTTGCTGGAGAGATATAGATTCTTGCGCAAATCTTTAATATTTCCTTCTCCAGCCTTACATAGCCAACACTACCAATCGAGGACCTGGCCTCAGTTCACTCCGGACTATTTGCGCCCTCCGTTTTTCATTTATGGTAGTTTTATCTATAATGTTGGAGATGCTGAGCACATCTCAGTCCTTTCAGATGACCCATCGTCCGGACCCTGATTTTCATCGGCCTCCTATCATACAAAGAGGAATATTGGCTGAGTACTATGCCGAGAGGCGCTTACAGTAGAAGGTATAAAATAGTTCCAACAGAGTTACATCCACTGGAGAATGTTCGATCGTAGCCGGCGGCTTCATTACATGTACTTATCCATCTTGATCTGTGAAGTTGATGAATTGTCACTTTTAGGTTTTCTAGCCAGTTACCAAAAAAAAATCTTTGGAACATATGCGCTGTGACACGCACACGGTTTGCATGTTACTTCGAAGGCAAACAAATCTAAAATGCAAGAAAAACAAAAACCTACATTCAACCAGTGGGGTAGACTACTCTCATATGGCCCCTGACTCTCTTAGGAGGTACCTCCAGGTACCCCCTCCATGCCAGGGCGCCCTGAATTTATGTCTATATTAACAGCTCCTCCACCAGGGTCAAGACAATTTTAGGGCCAGATCCAGTCTGCCGACTGTCGGCCTTTTCACGATTGGCTTAAAAAAATGGCTTATTTAAATTTATACCAATTGGTGGTGGGAAAAGCTTGCCAGTTTGTATGTTTTTATACTTAATTTTTACTTGGTCTACTGACCGCTTGGGAGATATATTTTTTTAGAAGAAAAGGGTTGCGTGGTAGGAACGTTAAGAATGCTTAACTGGGATATTTATAGATTCATTGGTCAAATATTATGGATCATGCTTTTGACATGTAACTAACGCATTTATGCGGTCATCGATTTGCTGCCAGGCTTTGGTTCTCCGGGTTGCAGAGGCGTTAGCGTTCCCTCTTCTTGTGATAATGTCCTTCTCCTCGCCATTTCATTGAAATAAGCATCCCGTTTCGCCATTTTGATCAGGGTTTCAATGATCCATATATCACGTCTTTATAGGTTTGGCGTGGACGCGCACAACCATGTGTTAACCAACCCTGTGTTGATTGAACTAATGCATAACCCGGGCCGGTGGAAACCGACAGCTCTGGTTTTAGTTGGCACAGGGTCAATCAACCTAGTAGAGTAGTTCAGCGTTAACTCTGTTTGTTAAACCTCTGTTCTTGAAAACGTTGACTTTCACTTGGTGCTATTCACGGACAGTAAAAATAAATAAAAGTGTCATTATTGTATGCACTGCTGTTTATTGACTAGCTCCAGCGCTCGTTGCTGGTTGCTAAATGATAGCAACTCTCCACTCATTCTCCTCTGACCATGCATTTAATTGGCTTTGACCGCCATCATTTCTCGGCAATCCCTCATTCGCCCTCTCACGTCTGACAGGTTCGAAATTATACTGCTGTGGGCCATCATACACGTTATTTATTTGTGGTTCTTGCCACCTCGCCATAGTTCTAGTACTAGGCTAAAGGTGCGGCTACACTGCACGCGCTACTCAGGTATAAAAATGTGCATCATTGTGTGCCACAAAAATGGTTAAACGCGACTACGCAGCCACCATCGCTGCGCTGGATTTAGGAGTCTGAGGTAGGAAACCGCCGCCGTGTTTGGATGCATGATAGATCGGGTTTTATTAAATAATCTTGGATATAAATAACAATAATCGGGTTAAATATCTTCACACACACTATTTGAGACATTTTATAAATTATACACATATTTTGAGTGCTTTATGTACACATAATCAAAACTTAACCTGCACGTAGGCCTTTAACCACACTGTACAATAACAAAATGTAGTTACAATTCCTTACCTTAACCACACCCTACATGACCATACTTAGTTACAATATCTTACCGTAACCCTATTTTACTGTAACAATTGTGAGGGGCACCCTCACAATTGTTACAGTAAAATATTGTGAGGGGCACCCTCACAATTGTCTGCTGGTTTGGTGCCATTCAACTTGCTAAGCCTGAGAGCGTTGGCAGGGCGAGGATTGGAGCCAATAAATACTCTGACTGGTTGTTGCAGCTAGTACGCTGCTCAGCACACAACCATCAATCAGCGCGGCGGTGTGGGAAGGGCAGACTAGCGCCCACGAGACTAGCACCACCCGATGTTGAGGAGACTTATTGCATCTTGCACAGAACGTACACGCTTAGTTGGCAGTAGTCTTTGCGGTGTGTTTCAATGCAACTTTCCTGCTAAACGGGTCAGACGGGAGGCAGCGGAGTGGTCGCATGAAGGAAGTTGGCCGTTTGAGTCTGGGCGGTGTGTGGGCCCCTTTATGATTTGGTTCCTTACGGTTTGGTGCCTTACAGGTTGGGCTTTAGGGTTTGGTGTCGTTTTTGTTTCGGCTTGGTTTTGTCTTTATTTTATGTGCGTGTATGAATGTGCATATATTATTTCTGATAAATGTCTTACTTCAGAAAATGCTAAAACAAATCTTTAATAAAAGAACAATAGCTTACCATAATCCATTAATTGCCATAACGATAGCTAATCATGACTCAATTGTTTAGTCAATGGAATCCTAATCCATTTAATTGTACAGAATACCACTGTGATCTATTTTATAGGGTCAGGTTTCAGTTGTGATCTATGAAACAAGGCCAGTGCCATTTTTTAATGGAGTGTATTAGTGTGTCTCACTCTCAACCAATGAAAACAATAAACCAGTTTCTATGACTCTTGAAATGTTCCTCTTATATTCTACCCAAGGTCTTTTCCTCAATGGCTGGCAGCAGTTCAAAAACAGTTTGTACCTTTTTCTGGATACCAAAGAAGAACTGGCAGGACAGTAGAAATGACTGTAAGCAAAGGGACGCCGACCTAGTGGTAATCAACAGTATGGAAGAACAGGTAGGTGTGTGCGTGCGTGCGTGTGTGTGTTAATGTGTGCGTCTATATGTATGTGTGTGGGTGGTTGACAGGGACAGCCAGAGTGGATTGTTAGTATGCACTTTCTACTCTCAGCTGTGTTGTCTTGTTGACATATATATAATTTTCTTAAACAGGAGTTCACTTCATCAATAGGAAAACACTGGATTGGACTGAGTGACAGGGAAACAGAGGGGGAATGGAAATGGGTCGATGGGTCAGGGCTAACTTTTCGGTAAGACTCATGACTTATGAGTGCAGTACCTTGAAGCCTCATGGTATGAAGTGGTGGTAAACCTTTCTCGGTTTCAGGAACTGGGGAGCAGGTGAACCAAACGGGGTCGATAGCGTGGAAGACTGTGCAGAACTACATGGGAGGACGCCGCCCAACTGGAATGATGCCTTTTGTAACAAACCAAACTTCTGGATCTGTGAGAAGGTCGCTGGTATGGAGCCTCAGGAAGGGGACCTGTACCCGACGGTTTGTAGACTTTGTAGCGTGTGTGTGATTTGCTGATCATTGATAATGTGTGGTCAACTCGGCCAACGTAACCATTAGCTGCTCATTAATCATAAACCTGAAGATGTCCAGCAGAATTAGAAGGTACTGATGATGACAATAAAAGCTGAACAATGAAACTCTGTGGTATGGATGGTGGTCTCACTGTGTTGACACGAAGATCCGTCTTCTCCATATGTCCAGATAAAGGAGAGGCGCATCTTCATCCTGACAGAAATGTCTGAGAGTTACAGAAAAATATTGACTCAGTGTCTGGTGGGCAACAATGAAGTGACAGAGTATAGAGTCTATACTTATAGAAAGGAAATCACGCTAGTGAGAACCATTCCTATGGATGATCCACACCAATCATGCTAAACTATGATCATGTTTTGGATATTTGCGTCTTTTTTATGTCTTTTTACTGTAGATAAAAATGATGGCCATTCCTGGGGATCCTTGGTTCCTATGAGCGTCTTCCTATCTGTCGTGGCCATGCTCATCATCTGAAAGGTATGTTGTTACAGCAGATATGGATGGTTTGATTATATGATTATTTGGTAGTATTTCTTCTGGCAGTTTTTAGTGAACATCCTGACACTGTTTGACAGATGAAGAGGGAGACCTGGCTCTTGGAACCAATCTATGACCGGTCTCTGGCTCCATGGGCCAAATCCCCTCAATCTCTAGTGTGGTCCCCGTGCCTTGCTCCCCTGAGATCCACAACACTGGCTTTGACTCTTCAACAACCCTTCACCCAGGCTTTTTGTATTGACCTTGTTGTTTATTGTATTTGGTACCTAGAAGGTGCTCTAATAAGATGCTTTCACACATACGCGTAAGTCCTGCTATTAGCCCGCTATTCTCCCGATGGGCCGTATATGTGAATGACATATCCTGACATTGGTATCCTGAAACCATCCTGAAAAAATACTAACCCTGATGTAGTATTTTAGCCTGCGGAAATGTAAATTACCTTATATATGAAAGAGGAGTGGAATGTCGGCATTGCACACCATATGAGTGGGCGTGTTGATGACGTTTCAGTCTGCATTTGCATGTCTGTAATGGTCCACCCCTGGTTTTCCCATTCACCTGCCTGCCACCCTGATCTCTCCTAATTAACCCAACCACACCTTCACTCTGCTGCCCCCTATATCAGTCCTCTCCTTCCAAACATTGCCTGCCAGATTGTCTCTGGAGTTTCTCAGAGCTTTCCTGCGACTTGACTCCTTATTTTTCTCCGATCCTGCCTGTTGCCGACTCCTACCTGTCTGACTACTTTGCCTGATGCCCAGCCCTTGTCAGTCTGTCTGCTCCTCTGTCCCCAGCTCCTGCCCCCCCCCCCGTTGCCGACCCCTGCCAATCTGACGATCCCGCCTGGCGTCAAGTCCCTGTCGGTTTGTCTGCTTACCTGTTCCCTATTCCTGGTCTCTCCATCTGCCCTCCCGTTGCCCGACCTCTGCCTGCTGACTACCCTCTGCCTGATGATCCCTCCCCAAATAAAGCCTTGTACTCAATCCTGCGCCAGTCGTCTGTGCACTTGGGGTTCTGCTAAACGTCCCCATTACAACATGTCATTGAGTGGCAACCCCTAAACAATAGTCAGCCTGTTGCCTGTTGTTCGTTGAATGGTTAAAAAATAATTAAATGTTTTTTGGGTGAATGCTAAATGATAGGTCTTAGCGTAATCCTAAAAGTACACACATTATAACAATAATTACAATGCATGAGTTCCACACCTGCACCAAATAATAGATCATTTTTCTTATTATTTACAACAGTTAGCTGAACATTATAGGGTCCTGGCCTTCCATCCCTGTTTTCAGTTAAAAACAGAAATAAAATAGATTTGTGTCCCAGTGTTTGTTGCATGTAAAGATGAAGCAAAAAACGCTCTTTCTCCGCTAAGTAGTCATTCCCGGACACCCTTTCTTTTCGTCGTTTCTTCTGTTTATCTCTAACTCATGCTTCAATCTTTCATCGATCGATGCGGATGTTGTGGATGCAACTGAAATATATGATGCATCGCTGTAGCGCAACATTTAAGATGATTGCGATGAGTTCTGCCTGTTTTGCTGTCTGTGGTCAAATTAAAACAAATTAGAGAGTGACAGCAGCCTCACTAATCCGCCTCTTGCGACCCTCGACCCTACGTCCTCTCCGCGCCCCTTGCAAGTCTGCCCCGCCAAATCCCCCATTGATTTCTACTGATGTTTGAGTGACAAGCAGTGTGTTCGCGTATCAGGCATCAAAGTGTGAATAAGTGGAAAATGACCCTCACGGTCGAACCTCCTGATATACAAATGAGGCGAAAAAACGGAGGGCATGTTTGAAAACGGCTATTGTAACATTTTTTTCACTGTCATGCTAATAATATTAAACAATCCTTTCATGTTTCAATGTATTCTCTGTTCTTACCTACTTCTTGGCAGGTAGCTGTAAACGTAGTAGAGGGTAGGCCTGATATTAATGCAACAGATTACTGAAACATATCTCTGCATCTGAAGCGCATTCCTAGGTCTTAGCCCTCTCTTTGGCTACCCCAAATATGTGCTATCCGCATCAGAGAGGATAACGTGAATTCAGAGGGAGCATAACCGTTTTCAGAGGGCTTAGCCGTGAGAGAAAGGGAAGTCCAGTACAAACCAGTATATCCCAGTTTAAGTCGTAGATGTTTATAAGCAACCAACAATACAAGAACAAAATCTTCCTTCAATTGAACACCATACACTAAAACTGATCTAGCCAGAATGATTGATATTGAAGGCAACTTGAGTCCATATTACAAATCATCCTATCTTTTTTTTTATTACTTTGTCCATTTAGGTCATTATTTTTTTGGTGTTTGGTTTTCCATTAAATCCCAACAACAGCCTGTTTGGAGATCATAGAGCAGGGTCGGTCTCCGATATATATCAGTCTTAGTTGTTTTTCTGTTCCCCTTTATTCAATCAGGTTGGTCTCTATGAGAGAAGGTTTATTCACAAAGCCAGCAGCATACAATTTAAAACACGGTTAACACATAACAGAAACTAGCAGTAGATTTAGTTGAAGATGCAAATTAATGTTTTCCAATAAAAGTTAATATTTGAAGGCCGGGAACTGTGGTAAGAACTACTCCTGAAAATATTTGCCAACAACATTCATTGGTCGTCCTTTGCTTCGACTCTTGCCGTAGCGACACAAGTAGTTAGTACATATAGTACAACCTGTACTATCTAAATGTTATTTGTCCTAAAGCTATTACCACTGTGATGAAACAAGTCATCACAGATGGCAAATTATTTGGGTTCAAATGCCTTTTAAGTCACCCGAGAGACACAGATCAAAGGTTGAAGGAATTTAGACGAAGAAAAAAAAACTATTCTCTCCCAATTATCCTCCCTTAGCTCAACATTTTGAAAACATGTAATACAGATTTAGTGTGTTAACCAACAATGTCCATTGTTGGTTCACTGTCACTGTTTCAATAAGGATTTCCAGTTCCATCACATTCTTAAAATCTTATTGACATAGAATTCACATGCAAACTTTAACTAAGTGCATTTCTGCAATGAATCCCACAAACATCCCAACAAACAGACACAATTCCCGCTCAAAATATCTGTTCAGCGTCAGGGCTCCAGCATTCAAGAAAACGTTGCTGTTCAATGCACACACAATCGCCATTTTCAAGGAAGAGAAATATATGGTTTGGTGTCTAAATCACATTCAACCTTTTATCTGTGGTTTTTTCCGGTCGGTATATAATGTGAAAATCACAAAAAACCTACCTCTCAAGGCTAAACTTCCTAAAGCATGAGGTGTGATGAGCAGGCCCGCCGCTCCCTAGGCCTACGCAGAGTACGCAGAGTGCGTAGGGCACCAAGTACCTGGCGGGGGCACCAAAATTACGGTTGCTAAAAAAAAAATTATAATAATTAAATAATTGAACTACAAAAATATATAAATAAGCTATGAAGAGGCCCACCGTAGTTTTTTTCTTAATTGTATAACCTATATCACCAAGCGCGGATTAATGCATAGGCTGGCCTAGGCTGCAGCCTAGGGGCCCCACGTGTGCAGGGGCCCCGGATTGGCCACACTATTTTAAATTTTCCTAAATATAAACGACAAAAACGACCTCTATTGGCCCATAAGACTAATAAACAATTGATTGGATGGACGTGACCCACATGTTAAATCTATCCAATCCGTTGTATCGGTCACGTCATGTGACATGTCAGTTATTTTGAATGAACGTGACGTGACGTCCCTTGACAGAATGACAGCAAAAATGACAGAGAGAAAGTATGATAGTGGAGCCTCCAAACGAAAACAGCAACGTTTAAAAGAACAACGCGATGAAGAGCTTTTAAAAAAACTCCCTAAATTAACGGGATATTTCAAGCCTTTGTCTAGTCAAAAAGATGCAGTCACGGAGGATGAAACACCTATTGAGGCGTCGGGAGCCTTAGCTGTAGCCGCAGCTAGCTCATCTCCTCGGTAGGCTAATATTTCAGGGAATTTTATGTCAGATGCATATAATGTGGGATCGAGCATGTATTTCTGTTGCATGTATTTCTGTTTCTGTTGTCACTCATCATCCAGTGGAAATTGCCCGTTACTTTGCTACACCTCTGCCTGGCCATGTGCATTTGTTGACAACCGAAGCCGTCCCAAAAAAATCAATACATGGCCATGTGCATTTGGTTTACAACAAAGCCGTCAAAAAATCAATAGATCGAGCTGTGGATACGATGTTACGACGTGTAGGCTATATTTGTGTAAGTCATAAACAAAATAATGCAGATCACGGAGCGTGTTTGTGTTGCTGTGCCAACCGCGTATCACGAGATCTCGTGCTCAATGCGCACGAAATGCGTTAAATCTATTGAATCGTGTCCCAGAGTACGATTGTTCGACTTTTTTTCGTGAAACGCATCACGAAATGTTAACCAATGCATTCTGAAATGCACATCCTTCACAACTATATTCTTCGTCATAACCATCAAACCAACATCCTTCACATTCGCCGGCGACCGATTATAAAAAAGTAAAATGCACATTCTCGCTAAAAATGTTTTACATAAAACACTTTTAATTTGCGTAACTATGCTAAAATATCAATATGTTCCACCCAGATAATAAAAAGTATGTGCGCCATTTTCACAGAAAATATCCTATAAAAAACATCCAATAGGAAAGATGCTCACGAGCGCTATCCGTGACGTAGGTCCCCGAATAGACGCTTTAATGGCGTAACCCGCGCCATTAAAAGCTGTAAAAAATATGTTTGTAAACATTTTTAGAGCGAGAAATGTGCATTTTACTTCATAATCGTCGCGTCGGCGAATGTGAAGGATGTTTGGTTTGAATAGTTTATGACGAAGAAATATAGTGTGAGGCGATGGTGCATTCCAGAATGCATTGGTTAACATTTCGTGTGATGCGTTTCACGAAAAAAAGTCGAACAATCGTTACTCCTGGGACACGATTCAATAGATTAACGCGTCGTTCGTGCGCATGAGCACGAGATCTCGTGATACCGGGTTGCGCAAGAGGAGGAACAGCTGGGACACTGGGGGGGCGGCGACCAGGTAACTACACTGATGTTACAAGTTTTCAGGAACGCCAGGTGGAAGACAAGAGAGCCTTCGTTTTCACATCGTAAAAAGTTACAAGTCATGTAAGTTAACAATCACAATTACTCCCAAAGCTTTTTAAATTGAGGTGAAAATGTAGGCAAGAGGCCACGGGAAAATCCCAGCTAGTTCTTCTCAAAAAAAAAGAAGAAAACAAAAAGACTGGGGGGACGCTGACACTGCACTGCACTGTGTAGTGAACGGAACAATAACGGAGAAACAGCGCCTATGATGAATGAATGAAATGATATTGCATTGTTGATTGAAACAAAAGCAGAAAAATCTATTCGTGGTGGAAGTAATTCTAATTAATGAATATATGGGGGAAAAAAATCACAAGCAGGTGCAGGTGATATTAATTACTGCCACTGGGATAAAATTGATGATAATATGAGGGCATACTGGGTTAAAGTTGGCCCTGAAAATTGTCAAAACAAAGACGCAGACGTCATTAACTTCAGGAAAGACAACATAAACACCAAAAGAGGTACTTTTCCAAAACTCCTCTTTAAAAAGGAAACTGGCAAAATGGTGGAAACTGTTGCCAAGGACAATGGTGGCTCTAGGGCTCGCCCTTACAAAAGGCACAGTGTGTTGCGTTTCGCATTGGTAAATTATTTAGGGACAGTGATAAGTCTGGCCATGACAGGGCAGGCTATCTGTGACTGGAAAAATGCTGCTCTGTCGCCTGGGCTGAACATGTAAAGGGACAGAGAGCCACAGACAGGCTATGGTCGCTATGTGTTACACACTGTGCTTGATGCTGGGCGTATAGATCAGACTTAAAAAACAATTTGACCAATGAAATCTGAATATTGAACCGGATGTGTTAAAAGAGGGTGGGTTGCAGGTGGTGAAGTTTTTAGCGGAGCGAGGACTGGCCTTTCAGGGGACACAGCCGAAGTTTTTGAGGACAACCAGATAAATGGAAAACTTGTATGGTGTGTTGTTGGAAGTTATAGCTAGCGAGTTTTGATCCCTTTGTTGAAGGCGCATATAGAAAAAATATGGAAATGCTGGGAAGGGGAACGCCATCGTACCTCTCATCAAAAACATGCCGGGGAGTTTTATTGAACTTATGGGAGAACAGGTCCTCGCAGAGATCATCAGTCAGATGAAAGTGGCAAAGTGACTGGTTCGAGTCTGATGTTGCATTCCACTCCTGATGTTACGCACATCGGCCTACTCACATTCATCATGCGATAATATGTGTCACCCTGATGGGACTGCATCGCAGGAGCGTTTTGTGAGGTTGTCTGCCATGATCAGAGTCATTCGGGAGAGAAATCACTTTGGCCGGTCTGTTCTTGGTGTTTTTACAAGACATGGACATTGATATCAGTAACTGACAGAGGCCAATGCTACGACAATGCAGCCAACCATGTCTGTGAGTTACACTGGCCTCAAGCACGCATTAAAGGAGATAAATCCTTTAACAGAGTTGGTAAACCTTGCGCTGTGCACACTAGCTCAATCTAGTGGGAGTTACACAGTGTTTAAACTGGCTGCTTGAGACGGAGGCATTTTGAGACTTACACAGTGCAGACAACTTAATTTTAATTCGAAATCCATAATCCACCCTGCCCGCTGGCAGACAATCACAGCAGGTTTTAGAGCCAAATGACAAACCACAGGATCGAGACTTCTGAACAGTCAGTCTTTCAGACACTAGATGGTCAGCTCACGCGCAAGCAACAAAAGCACTGCACCTGAATTACGCCAGAAATTCAGGAGTCGCCTCGCACAAGATAAGTAATGACACAAACCAAAGTCTTACTACACGGGATTGAAGCCAGGGCACTGTGTATCAAAATGGACAAACTAGAGACGCCGTTCTGTGTATTGGTGTGGAACAACATGCCTGAAAGCGATTCCACAAGACCAGCGCTGCTTTTAAACAGGCAGTTTGAACTGGATTTATGTAATTGCTGTTCATTTTGGTCAGCTCTGTGAGAGATTACGGTCGCAGATCTCCGGGATGATTTTGACCAAGTTTGAAAGTGATGCAAAAAACATGTCTCCAACATTTGTCCCAAATCCTACAAAGTGGACACACAGAGACAGAGAACAAAGAAAAGACAGGCAGATGAAGTCCATACTGAATCTGGACTGAGGGATTCTGGCAGAGACAAATTTAAAAACAACTGTTTTTCATTGCCGTCATTATATTCGTCTTGTTGCCGAGCTGGATTAGGGCGGTATCACTCCTACAAGGGATTATTCAGCAGACCTTCGGGTTTGTTGAATGACAGATCCCATCTATTTCACACAGCATCTTCGTACAAGAGGCAGCCTAATCTGCAGAGGGAAAATTAATGGCATGGCTAGAATCTGGAGGGAAGATTTTGGTGGATGAAATCGTACAATTTTAGGGACAGTTTATCAAAGGAAATTGAAGGACATCTCAGCAAGGTCACTTGTTGCAACTTATAAGAGGAAGGAAACTACAGGCAGTGTTTCCTAATTGGTTGACATTGCGCTCAGGCTGTTTATGACTTCTACCAGGTTACGAACGCAGTGTGGAGCGCTCTTTTTTCCAAACTTGGATTAATCAAAAAACAGGCTGAGATTCCACAATGGGCCAAAAGAGACTAAAACCACTTGTCTTTAATGGTCCAATTGAAAACACGATGCTTCTGCCGGAAATTGGATTTCTAACTGCTGTCATTAAGGAACTTCTTCCAGAGAAAGTCGAGAAAGAAAAAAATTTAAAGATAGAATCTGGAAAAAAATCAAATTTCTGGAATTATGTACATATTTTGCTCTGCTGCTGTTTGTCATTATTGCTGTTATGCTGTTGCAGGGGAGCTGCTGCTGTGTTTTATTATGCTTTGTTTTTATTACAGGGTTTGATGTGAGCCTCTAAAGCACGAGGTGGTTTGTGTTTGAGTAGCCTAGTAATAAGGATTGTGTGGATTTTGTCCTTAGAGGGTGTTCTGTACTTGATGCAGATGGTGAATCTGACTGTGGTTTTAGTAAAAGTGGTTAACTTGCAGATGAAGGTTGAAAGTAGCCTAGGAAGTATGTTGCTTTGCTCATGTAATGTTTTGTGGCTGTGGTGGCACAGGTCAAAAGTAACATTATATATATATATTTTAGCATTGATTTAAAGAGCGGACTTATATGCCTGGT
>OLKM01002591.1:0-28657 GCA_900291075.1 Melanogrammus aeglefinus
AGCTATGGTTCGTTACAGATGCCTCGTACACCACCTGCATGAGTTGCTCTTGAGACGTAATTTCCTGGCTCATATCACTTATAGCATTCCTGTTTGTCTTTGTGATAGTGTCATTGGCTAGTGTTAGCTACATTATTTAGCAAACCAGGGGGCCTGCCCGTAATCCCGACACCTCATTGTTCTGATGTCTCAATGGTCCGAAATATTTCCCATTAGATCGATATGGCACTACGAAAAAAGGAGGCGCATTAAGCCGACGGTTCAATATGCCTACATACTGTATAAAAAGAGAGAGCTCTCTCTCTCTCTCTCTCTCTCTCTCTCTCTCTCTCTCTCTCTCTCTCTCTCTCTCTCTCTCTCTCTCTCTCTCTCTCTCTCTCTCTCTCTCTCTCTCTCTCTCTCTCTCTCTCTCTCTCTCTCTCTCTCTCTCTCTCTCTCTCTCTCTCTCTCTCATGTAGGCCTAGGTTGTATTTTGGTGCTTAGTGTGAGAGAGCGAGGTATAAAACTCTTTATATGTAGGCCCATTCGGCATATTGAACCGTCGGCCTAATGCGCCTCTTGTTTGACTTATTGGACGGCCCTTCAGAACAATGGGTTCCGTTTTCGTCCAACCGTTGGCATAGTGGCATGTCGATCTAATGGGAAATATTTTGGACCATTGAGACGTCGGAACAATTAGGCGTCGGAATTACGGCATGGCACCCAAACCGGCTCGCAAACAAACCACACAACTTTGCATTGTATTGTATGCTCAGCAAGACCATGCAATGCATAAATTGGTGACCGGAATAAAGTAGCAATGTCATCAAGTGTGTTAGAGCATTTAAAAGTTTACTTTAAAATGACCAAAGTGGTACAAATACAAAGAAAATCATTCTCTTTACGGGCGTAGACATTTTTGTTGTCGAGTCGTACGGTCAGTTCACTAAACTCTATATGCTCTCAGAATTCCGATTGGGACCGACCAAAAGGGGGCGTGCCTCCGTGAAATACCAGGACAGCTGGGATATTTTCCCACATGCAACTCGTGCTACTGGTGTATGAGGCATCTGAAACACACTATAAGACTTCCAGCCCAGACATGATAAAATGACGATGTCGATCAGTAAGCCTTCTGAGGCTTCGTAACCAATCACGTTTGTTGTACGTTGTTATATAGAGGTGCTGGAACATGTCAATATCACAATGTTTTGAAATGACTTCTTGTTAAGATACACCGTTTTATCCTCGGCTCCAAGATGACTCGATTGCCGATTGAGCCGCTTCTCCTAGCTAACGACAACTGCAACAGTGGCTACCATGGCGGTTATGGACAAAACTGGAGGCTTATGTTGTTAAATCGCAATTAACAGGACTATTGGTCTAGATATAGAGAGGCTATTGCAACCTTTCTGCTTTTAACAACAATGAAAAGGAGGATAAAGACAGAGTCTTTGAATGTGACAAAGCAATACCGGAAACGGAATGAATATGTGTATCAGAAAGGCTTGACCAGACCGGGTGTTCAGACCTTGGTTTATCCTCTCCCTGAGCGGGGACTCCCCCTCCCCCTTGGTCAGGCCGCCCCTGGTGGTCTGTAGAAAGCGCCGGCTGTTCCTGCGGTAAGCATCCTGGCTGAGCCTCTGGCGTCCCCTGTTGTGGATGCTTTTTGGATTACGTATGGTTGACCTGCAACAAGGGAACACTGGGATTGAACTCCTGTGTGTGTGTGTGTGTGTGTGTGTGTGTGTGTGTGTGTGTGTGTGTGTGTGTGTGTGTGTGTGTGTGTGTGTGTGTGTGTGTGTGTGTGTGTGTGTGTGTGTGTAAAAAAAGATATGAAAACTTTGCATGAGCGGCAATAGGGGGTTTCACAAGTTCTACCTAGCATGGTTTCATACTTACGTGGTTTATCTCCAATAGACACTTATATGAATCTTTCATGGGACTATAAATAAGTGGGAATCATATTAATGAATTGAATTAATTGGGGATATCCAAAATAATCAAACTAATGCAGAAGCATTTTCTTCAAAATCCTCTCTTTGACGTAAATGTTTTCGATTGTTAAGCACAATTGTGTCCTTTCTATCACAAATCCAGCTCCTATAAGTATAAGTGGGGTGCCCTTTCTGTCACATGCCCAGCTATTATTAGTACAAGTGGGGTGAGGAACAACCCTCACCGGCGTGGAGGTGGCCGTCTCTGGAAACTGTTGTTCTCGGGTTCGGCCAGCTCCTTTCTTCCTGCACTCTTGAGAAACATGGAGGGAAAATGTCCTGTCTCATCTCCTTTCCTGTGGGTCACAGCAAACACATACGCATGTACATGTGCACACACACACACACACACACACACACAAACACACACACACACACACGGACACGCAAATAAAAAAATCCTTAACTAACAATGTGTATGAATATATTATATAGAATCAGATCATATGAGATATTTTTACAATTGAAGTTGGCCAATTCATTATAAACTATTTGATTATAGGAATAAACAATGTCATAGCTGAAACCATGCCATTTGTTGGTTTGCTGGGAGTTTGTCCTTACCGCACTCGTTCAGTTTCACCTTTCCTGATGTGAGCAGCTATGGTTCGTTACAGATGCCTCGTACACCACCTGCATGAGTTGCTCTTGAGACGTCATGTAGTCCATGGCTCAATCACTTGTAGGCCATGGTGGTGACGTAGAGCTCCCCTGGATAAACAGGCAGGCCCCACACAACATGCACACGGCTGGTTTGAATGGAGAACCAAACCCCCTGATCCCTGCCTTAAAAAAACTTTCCTATTTAATTTTTGGGCTGTCGCAAGAGCGGAGTGTCACATCATCGCTTAATCGGGGGGTGACCTGGTAAACATATCAGCCAATAAGTCTTTAGAGGGAGTGGCCTAATTCATAAGTAATGTTGACGTTTGGCGTTTGATTTCCATGTGGCAGGAGCATTGACATCCTTAACATCATTAAGATATATTTACTGCAGTAGTAGTAACATTGAAAGTAAATTGGATTTGATTAAAATGTAAAGGGACAAGTCTATACAGGTTTTGTGTTTGGGCCCTCTGTTGTCAGACCCTGCTGCCAGGTCACTTGCCTGCGTAGTTGGGTTCGGCTTCCTCAGGCTCCTCTGGGGCGTCCAGAGGCTCAAGGTAGGAGGCTGGTACCCAGCCCAGTTTGGTATCACACTGGCAGAACCACCAGCCTGTAAACACACAAAACTTCATTCTAGTAACAAATGAAGCCATGCAGGATAGGACAAAGTCAGCTGGAGTGACCGGCCGTTTCTCACCATTTGTACTTTTCTCCACAATTTCCACCAGATCTCCTGTTTGCAGCGTGATCTCATGCTTGGAAGTCTTTTCAAAGTCGCCGATGACCCGGTAGGTGTCCAAAACGATGGGGCCAGTGATCTCTGTGGCGAAAAAATAGGTAGTCATATCACAACCAAAGTCAGAATGCCCCCATATCCTAACTATGTTAACATATGTTAGCTCCATTTGTATATTTTATGATTACTTTAGGTTTAATTATTATACACATTCAATAAGATCTGATATGCAAACAAGATAAGAGTTTTTGTAATCTAATACCAAATGTGTTTCAGATATTTTAATAGTGGGCCAGTGTTGCAACCCTAAAAGCGTGTTGACTTCAGACGCGGTCAGACACGGCCCGACCCACTCCATTGTTTTCCTAGGGTGGAAGCGCTGCAGCAATTTCAGTCAGGGGAGAGGAGGGGGAGATGTGCGACGGAGGGGAATGCAACCCAGTGCGCCGTGTGAAATAGCGAGCAAACAAATAGATTTGCACTACTTTCCAAGAAGACAGAATGTTTTAATCGTTAGCTGACTCTGAGTGTTCGAGAACAAAGGTCTCCAACCATATCTCAAGCGACTGGCCCTCAACAGTCAAAAGCAACCTTGAAAACATGTAATAGGTAAGCGTTATAGTGCAATAGGGAGCTCTTTTACATGACCTTAAGGACGATGGAAAACATGATACTTAAAAATATATATATATATTAGGGCTGTCAAAATTAACGCGTTAACGCAGGGTGATTAATTTTCGGAATTAGCGCGTTAATTTTTTTTTAACGCATGCGCAAAATGACCCGCCCAATATTTCACACAGCGAATTCTAGCAGCCGCTCTGCACTACTCACCGCTAGTCGCCGCTCTAGAGCTTACGCTGAGATGGACAAGATGGATACCAAACCGAAAGAAGCGGTTGGCCCTCTCGATGGAAAGTTTGAATGTAAAAAAAGCAAAGATGGAACACTTAATAAACAAGCAGTGATTTGCACACTCTGCAAGAAGGAGTTTTCATTTCACCGAAGCACTTCCAGCCTAAAGTACCATATCAGCGCAAAGCATGCGTTTGTCGGCGCTTCAAGTTCTGGGGCAAGTCCAGGGGGCTTGCTTCAGACAACGCTCACCGAAGGCCGTGCATTAAGTAAGTCTATTTCGGAGAACTTGACCAAAAAAATTGCCAAATGGATTGCAAAAGACTGTCGGCCGATTAATATTGTTGAGGACAAGGGCCTCGCGGAAGTGTTACAAGTTGCTTCACGCGACGCATTCTACAAGCCACCGTCAAGAGGCAAAGTAATGACTAAAATCCATGACCTCTACAAAACGGAAAAGAAAAAGAAAGAAGAGGATTTGGCTGTAGCTGAATATGTCGCCCTGACAGGAGACCACTGGACCTCTGTGAGTAACAACAATTACCTGGGTGTAACTGCACATCATATCACTAAAACATAGGAACTGAAGTTGTTTGCGCTAACTAAAATGAAAACAGAAGAGCGTCACTTTGCAGAAGTATGTGCAGAGCAGTTCCTAACAGTAGCACACAAATGGGAAATAGAAGGAAAAGTCACAACTATATGGACCGACAGCGCACGCAATATGATAGCTGCGGCTAGACTTCTGCCATTTGAGCACATGCCTTGCATAGCTCACATCCTACAGAGAAGCATCATGGTGAGCCTCTCTGACAGCGGATTTCTGCATGCATTGTCCAAGTCTCGCAAAATTGTGGGCCACTTCAAACACAGTCCGGCAAACACTGCAGAGCTTCAAGCACAACAAGCTGCCCTTGGACAGCAGCAGGAGCCACTCGTCCAGGACGTTCCAACACGTTGGAATTCGACGGTGGATATGGTCAAGCGTCTGAACCGCAATCAAGCAGCAATAAAAGCAACCATGGACCAACAGCAGCACAAACTCTTTATGCTGACACCACCAGAATGGGACAAGCTGCAAAGACTTGAGACTCTTCTAGAGCCCCGTCGGTATGTAATCCACATATTAATTATTAATAGGCCTATAGGTTGAAATAAAATGTCATTGATTAAATTGAAATGATATGTTACCTTTTTGTAAACTACCAACTTCTGTAATATAACTTAATTATGTCTGTCTGTCTGTCTGTGATTCAACTGCAGGTATGTAACTGAGATCCTGGGTGGGGAGGCCTATGTATCCTGCTCTGTTGTACTGCCTGGCCTCTGCCACTTGAGTCATGTAATGGAGGTCTCTGATGAGGACCCTGCATATGTGGTGAGATTCAAGACAGCATTCAAAGAAGACCTAGCCTCCCGCCAAGAAATGACCAACAACGCATGGCTCAAGCTTGCAACAGCCCTGGATCCACGCTTTAAAGACTTGAAGTCCCTGGCCAAGAGTGAAAGAGAAGAGGTGTGGACCACATTGAGGGGAATGCTACATGAACAATCACCAAGAAGGTCTCCACAGACTTCTGAAGATGGGCCACCCAAGAAGAAAATGAGCCTGCTCCTACAAATGTGCTCAGATTCTGATTCTGATGAGGAGGTGCAGCCTGGCAGAGACATACACAGGTACAGGGCAGAGCCCAGCATTAGTATGGAGGACTGTCCCTTGCAGTGGTGGTCTGCTCATTCAGGAGCCCATGACAAGCTGGCCCTGCTGGCTCGCAAATATCTAGCGACTCCTGCTTCCACAGTTCCATGTGAAAGACTCTTCTCCGTGGCAGGCCACATCGTGCAAAACAAACGGTCAGCCTTACTTTCAGAAAATGTCAACCAGTCAGTTTGTCTCAGCAACTGGCTAAAAGAAGAATAGCCAAAAGAGCCACATTTTATTGTATGAAGGTGTGGTAGTTTGTTAATTTAAAAAAGGGAAAATGTTCAACCAATGTTTATACCATTCTAAACTCCTTTTAAAAAGAAAAAGAAAAAAAGAGCAATGGCTAAGATGCCCATAACATTTGGGATGTTATCTTTAAGTTAAATGTTATACGCTCATAGGCATTGCAAAGAGACCGACACAAAACACAAATTGAAATATGGTGTGGTATGTTTAAGTTTGATTTTATTTTTCATTATTAATAACACCATCATCTGGATTTTTTCACGAATAAAAGAACATGCTAAATGCCTATATATCTGCCTTCTGTCATTTATCTTTCCGTTCCTACAACAATATACAGAGAAATTGAGAAATTCCGGGCAAATTTACGAATGGTAATCAATCGTGATTAATCCACAGTTACCCTGTGATTAATCTGATAAAAAATTAATTTATCTTTTGACAGCCCTAATATATATATATATATTTAAGTATTTCTACTCACCAGATATCGTTCCTTTGAATTGGTCTTTGGACACAACATTGGTTTCATTTTTTCTGGCTCTGAGAGATGAGTGTGAGATAAGAGATAAGTCATTAGGCTTGTAAATCATGTCAAATGTCATCTGAAGTCAGATAAAGTTCAACTCATTATTGTCTTGGCACCATCTCAAGCTCCTCATGATGTTTATTGGTTCACACAAGAACAGGAACCATAACAAATAAGTTGACGAGACAGGGGAAATGATTCCACCAGTGAAGGGTAGCGTGAGGGTGACACTGACGGGCTTGGTGGGTTCTCATCCTCAGGCCGAACGGCGAAGAAGCTGCAGACCAGGCGACAGCGGGAGATATGCGGCGGCTGGCTGATGAGGGAATGGCAGTACTCAGCCAGGGGGCTCTGCCGGGTCTCTGTGGCCTTCTGGCTGTCCAGCCAGCTTGGTGCTAAGAACATCCAAATCACAGAAGAATGAAAAAACATACACTGAAATGGACCAATGGCAAAACAGGGGCATGTTCTCTATGGACATCAGTTCGGGTTTTTTGTGCTTTCTTTTTCTCGTCGTTTATTGCAAAACCCAACATTACAAACTAGCCAAACTCCCTGATTAAAAAATGAGGCTCTAATTCTACAGAACTGGGGCTTCTTATTTCAAAGCAACTCTTAAATAGCAGGTGCCAGCTGGAGTTTGCTTTCAATCGGAAATGTTAAGGATATTCTGAATGACCTTGAATGCCTGATGAGGAAGTGGAGTGTATGGTGAAAACACAACAAATGCGACACATGGGTTTCTGTTGTGACAACTGGGCATGACAAAAACTGCCAAGCTAAATTTCACAACAGCCTTTCGGCATTTCCTATTGTTATATTGCAAGGTTAATATTCCCCTTAATTGTTTGACTTTGGGGCAATGGATTTCTGAATGTTAAAATTAGTTTGCTCAAGAAAATAAACTTTCCACATATTTTTGGATTGTTATACTTTCCATTGTAATGGAAAGTCATCCACAAATGTTGATTTGATAAGATTTTGCCAATATTCATTGTTTGTTTCCATAGTGACACCTCATGCACACAGCACAGAGGTTGTAATACACTTCTTGTGCAAGAATATTACAAGACTTGACAAATCTTACAGACACCCAGGTTTTGTGATTCAGACAAGCAACAAATAAATGATCAGGAAGTTAGAATTAAGATGTCAAGCATCAAGCGAAACAAATCAGCAGAGGTATGGTGGGCAATTACGAAAGTCGAAACACTACATCAGGCTGTCGTACTCCGTGAAGTTTGACATGGTCAACAACTTGCAAACTGGAATCTAGAATCCCCCACGACACCTTGACCAAAATTCTAACATGTCCGAATGTGTCCCTTGATGTCTACTCTTGTGAACACCCTGAGTGTTCACAAGAGAGCACAGAGGGTTTAATTAAGAGTTTTTAAATAACAAACCTATCTAGCAGCTACTTGTATGTTCAAGCAAAGGCAAACAATAAGCTTGACCTACGGATAATAATAAGGTTGGTAATTAAATACATCACAATAGAACAGTGAGCGATCTTTCTTCCTTTTCTCGCGATCTGACCCCATGGCCCCAGTGTGTTTTCTTTTTGCGGGTAAACAGTTTTGGTCCTGCTGTGCAATTTCATAAAATATTTACACTATGTTTGAACCTAGAGGCAAACAACTAAAAGGAAGTTCACATTTGGGTAATTTATTTCGACCAGTTAGTTGCAGCCAATATTGCACCATGTGATGAGTATGTAACGCATACGTAAAACACGTAACGCATAATACAGTCCATGGCAATGTATATTAACGGGGAGAAACATGCATATTATGAAAAAAATTCGATAATAATGTAAACAATACTGGTAAGAAACTATGTTTGTTAATATATTGCCGCATATCATTAAATAGACTAACAGTTGCGGCCACAGGACCGCATATCATATATGTGTTAAGTATTCTTGGCCGATATCTACATCATGACTCAGTGTTTCCCATTGTGAATTAGGCCTATTATTTGGCCATAAACTGAGCCATTTGAAGTTTGAAATTGATGTGGTCATGCCTCTGTCTCAAAGCAGACTGCACACGCGCTGTCAAAATATCAACTCGTCAAGTTCAAATGCGCTGGCTCTTAAAGGGGATGGGATATGGAACTCTCATTTGTTCGCCGAAAACCACCGGGTTTCAGACCAACACAATTTAGAATTGCGTCGGGCGTAAGATTAATTCATACAACGGTATAATAGCATCAGCGCCAGAAATCCGCCCACAAAGCTACTTGCGTTTCGTGCTACTCACTTGCGTTCCATACCGTTAAAATAGGGCCCCAAGGCTTTTAATCAAAATCTCTATGTATCTATATCGGGATTTTTTACTTCTGGAACCACACTGTTGCGCTCTATGGGAATTGTGTCGGGAAGTTGTAACGTGCTCTTTGTGATAATAAGGTGGTTTGTACGCTAGTACAAACCACCTTATTTCATCCACCCCAAAATAATCCAGTGACTTCCACACTTCGATCTTCGTTCTAATGTAGTTTTATTTTTTGGATCATTAAAATAACGCATTCATGATAACGAAATTAACCACATTAGAAGTTAAAAGGATCTACATTGTTGCAGCACTACCTCAACTTCTCTATGAAAGATAGACAGCCCATTTTGTCCTTTTCGTGATAACAGTTCCACAATCCTTCTTTCATTTCAGACAATAGAATGTGAACATCACCCGACAGCCTATGAACTTGCAGAATGTTTTGAAAGGCAGAAGATTGGTCGGGGACACCCTTGTAGTGTTGTCTACGGGCCAAGACAAGGAACGAATGCATGGTCCTGGGATTGCCTAATCTGACACGTTGACTCCGCCACGTTAACGTTAAGTCTGATCTTGGACTGATGGCCTCTTCCTACCTGGTAATGTCGGGATGGTTCTGTCTCTCTTCTCGATCGCCCCTGACTCGATGGGAAACATCTCTTTCAGCGATTTCTATGAACCAGAAAGATGTTCAACAACAAGGATGGATTTAGCCTATTTTGTGTGTCAAATTTGCTGAAAGAAATTCATTAAAAAAAAGCTGTACAGACCAACCATGTAAATCGACATGGTTACAGTTACAGTTGAGTTCAGCTTCATTTGGCTAAAGGTTAAGGTATTTTTCTGTTGGGGGTGGAACTCACATGAAAAGTGTGAACCTCGGGGTACCTGCGGTAGATCATTTTCTCAGAGAGGTCACTCCACTTCACAATCAGCATGTACACCTGCTCATTGCGGGGCGAAACAAGTACAAACTGACACAGCAATCACAGTACAGCTAAATGTTTTAAGTGAACATTTAGACCTGTCCATCGTTCGTGAAAGACATTCAAAGGTGTGTGTCAATGCTGGAATATACGGTAGGCCTCAAGTACATAAAAACAAAAAACACAAAAACTCAAACTGACCTAAAAATACATTTACAACAAAAAGCATTAAGCAGTATGTCTCAAGAGGACGGTTGCTCATCTGACATTAACAAATGATATAAACAGAAGGTATTTAGTAATAAGCAGCCTTCCCTAGATAAACAGTAAAGTGTATCTTAAACCCATAGTGGCTGCGTAAGAACGATCCGGGTCTTACATAGTGCTGGCTGGGAAACAGACGCTTCTCGTATCCCAGCAGCTCCACATGGCGGACGTAGATCTGCTCCATGCTGCTCAGGGCCAAACTGCATCTCTTCTAGGAGGGATCTGGGGGCCGACAAGCTTATATACACATCCAGATTATGTTTGTGCGCGCGTGTGTGCGTGTGCGTGACAATAAGCTTACCACACTGGTCACCTGCTCTTTAGCAGTGTTTGAAACTATCCAAATTCAAGCACACATTTGTGAAAAGAGGAAGTGTGACTGTGACTGGGAAATACCAAAAGATAAAGAGTGGAGTCATTCCTTACGTCCAAGAGAGTATTTCTGACATTTGAGAGGATCTTTTAATGATTTTGCCAATATAGAGATAACAAGCAAAGATGACAAATAAAAAAGCTACATTTTACGAAAAATAAAATGCATCAATAAATGAGAGAAACCGCAACCAGAGAAGAGGAAGTGACTCTCTCTTTTTCCATCTCCCCCTCCCTCAACCAAACATAAATAGTAACAACGAATCTCCCCAAGATAAACAGATGCAAACAAACAAACACAAACACACACACACACACACACACAATTGGGTTGAGGTCAATTAGATCTCGTTATTGTTATTTTAGTGTTTTAACTGTAAGGATCAACTAAGAAAGTGACATCCACCATCAGTGTAATTGCCGCAGAAAGTTACTAGGGGGGGGAGGCCAGTACATTAATTGCAAAGACAGTTGATCCCCCCCAGATCCCGAACAATGGACTCTGATTAGAGACGTTATTCCCTGCCTCTAGCGGCACTGGGTTGGGGTGTACGTTGTGTTTTTTCTTGTACACAGAAGAGGGACCAGGAACTGAACGATCATTGCTGACCTATGTAACCCAGGTTTCATAAACTGTGAAAAGAAAAAGGAGTAAGAGTCTTTTATTTAGTTGAATGAGTGTGTGAGAGAGATAGCTGGCATTTATAGAGTCAACTGGGGCGCAGAGAGAGCATAGCGCCGTCATGACATCACGAGCCACTTGGGTTGCAGTTGTGCACATCACTCGGGGAGACAGTTCGAACGTGAGGAGAGACACCATCGGCTGTGTGAGGACCGCTCTACCCGAAAAATAAACTATCCAGACGTGGTTTAAACAAAGTGGAAAAAGTTGGAATTCACCGCGAGCTGACTCTACAGAGTCCCCGATTGATGTTACCCGCTCGGCGTTCAGGTTTTTTTGAGAGGATGAGATTGATGACAATTGATGTCGAGAGAGGACATCAGCGACACCAGAAGTCGACACTAGAGAGACACCGGCACTGAATAGCCACCAGGCGGCTTTCCAGATACCTGCTGGTGAGATGGATCCAGAGAACCAGATGGCGAGCTAGAGCAGAAGGACAACTTACCTTCTGAGACGAGGGCGTTTGGCTGAACCCAAGTGCACAGACTGACGACGAGCGTGGAACAGTGTCAATAGTTTATTTGGATACAGGATCGCAGGCAGAATAGACGGACAGGCGGGGATCAGGAAACGGCAGAATAGTCAGACAGGCGGGGATCAGGAACCGGCAGAAGAGTCAGACAGGCGGGGATCAGGAACCGGCAGAAGAGTCAGACAGGCGGGAATCAGGAACCGGCAGAATAGTCAGACAGGTGGGGATCAGGAACCGGCAGAAGAGTCAGACAGGCGGGGGATCAGGAACCGGCAGAATTGTCAGACAGGCGGGGATCAGGAACCGGCAGAATAGTCAGACAGGCGAGGATCAGGAACCGGTAGAAGAGTCAGACAGGCCCGTCAGAGAGCAGGCAGGATCGGTGGTAGGACAGAATTTGAATCACGGGAAAGCACTGAAAACACAAGTGACAATCAGCAAGGGAATGTTTGGTAGGAGAGGACTGATATAGGGGGAGCACAGGTGAAGGTGGTTGGGTTAATTAGGAGAGATCAGGGTGGCAGGCAGGTGAATGGGAAAACCAGGGGCGGATTATGACACCTTCCTTACCTGCCGTGTGGTAGGACAAGTGAGACTTACAAGGATTAGAGGGCCCCAACGAAACAAAAACATTGAGCTCATAACAAAAGAGTTAAAAAAAGACGATACAGATTTACAGTACAGACACAATTTACAGTACCATTGTCTTTTATTTTGTGCACACTTTATTATTTTTCATGTTCAATTGGTACTGTTGTCAAATTGTTCTTGTTAATGACCAAAATATATTTCTGAACTACATTGTGTGAGTGTGGTCAATGTTGATGGGCTCCATGAGCGTTTCCCTAGAGTCCTGATAACTGGTCCAAACTATATTTAAACTGAACCCTGAACATTTGTACTTGTAACCTCATCAGGCAAAGAGGGGTCACACCTAGCTACGCCAGGAAGAACCACTTGGACGTTCTTCAGTTCCTGACAATGCCCGCCAGCCCTGTGAGAAAAGGACGTATCTTAGCCTTAAGTCTGGTTCCAATAACGTCACCCAACACTGAAGCATTGCTTTGTTTATCTTTGCCGTCTTGAAGTTGTCAAGTTATAGGGCTCGTACAACAACGTAATCGGAGTCTTTATTATCCAACTCTATACAGCAGTAGTAGACTAGTGTGCATGCCCGGGACTCCAGCTAACCCGCCACCGACATCCATCCGGTTACTACAAAATAAAGGCATTCCTTACACTATTATTCCATAATACCACATCTCCCTTTCTTTGACAACAAAGGGTCTGTTACCTTTGTCTCTGCAGGTCTGAAGGGGTTTATCATGCCCTTTTGCTGGAAGACCTGTCCCTGATCTGTTCCTGTTTCAACCATACTGTAAACTATTACTTTAGCAGGCTGTGTTCTCAAAACTTAGACTCTCAGGTTTCAGGTAAATGTAAACAGTAAAGCAGAACAATTTAACAACCACATTTCACTCTTTTCTTTCTTTTCTTTTAGCATAGAAAACAAACCAATAAATCACCAATCAAGTCTCTGCAGCTTTCTAACCTATCTCCCACACCTGGTCCGTACAGTCTCTGTGGTGGGGCCCTTAAAAGAGCATCCAAGGGGTAGCCAAGAACAGGGGTCTGTTAGACCACCAATGAACACAGTGATGATGCCATAGTTCATGAGCTCCTTTTGGATCTGTTACGTAAATTAAGCACATAAGCTGCATTACCCCCACATAGCCACATGGGAGCGGGATCGAACACATAAGCTGTCATTACTATACATAGTCACATGGGTAGCAGGACCCAACATACAAGCTGCAATAACTACTCCAGCCACAGATGGCAGCACGTTTAGACAGGTGAGGAAGCCGGAGCCAAAACATCACATAGGCCACACCTACTTGATACAAACAGAGCAGGAGTCAGATCAGAGGGCGGAAACCCATGGCAGCCCCGTTGGTGGCCCCGTGGCTAGAAGAAAGGTCAGCCGTGGGTCGTTCCACGCGCGTGTTCAATACAATTCCTTTTGCTTCATAGTTACCGTACCGAAATACTTTAACAAATAAAGTGAGTTAAAAGTGTTCTTCAAGAACACGGCAGGTTCCTAAGTACATAGGAGAGGACCACAGCCATTCATTTAGCAAATGGCAAGATAAAGTAAGGTCCTACCTCAGAGCACAGGGATTAGGCCCTAGTCAGACAGTAGACTTAGATGCGCTAGAAGGCAAAGCTCACCGAAGTCATGTTGCTTCCCTCCAAACAGAGACGGTCAAGAGGAAACTATTCTTGCAGAGTTGACTAAATTATAAGGAGATAAGAACAGGGGGAGGAAGTGGAAACTTTCATGATGCGTCTTTGTGAATTTTTCTCCAAGTGGCAGAGGAGCTCCCCCGACACCACAGGCCCCCGAGATGAGGTCTTGAGGGATCACTTCGTTAAGGGCCTAAGGGAGGGCCCACTGAAGATCGAGCTGGAGCGACATGGCAGACGCAACCCCACGTGACCTTTGAAGCTCTCTGCACAGAGACCGAGGCAGTGGAGAAGGAGACAACCAGGAGGTAAATGCTGGCTTGTGGGGCCTGTGTGGCCTCCACCATGACACCCTCCCACCAGGAATCCATCCCTCCATCGGAGTGGGACCAGCTGAAGGACGCTCTCCACACTGAGCTGAAACAGGAGATATAAAGCCAGGAGCCTCTCCTGGGAAAGACCATCGCAGAGGAGATACACAGCCAGTTTCAGCAGTAACCAGCCCTGGCCCCTCGAGGTAACTTATCAGCCAGGGAGGACCACCGAAGGGACGAGAGACCCAACCGTTCCAGTGGGATGACCAAGGGTGTCCCCTATTTGCTGAGTGTGGAGCCGCTGGCCCACACTCAGCACATAGGGGGCACATAGGGTTAGGGTTAACCCTAACCCTCCAGATCTGCTACAAGATATGGACAGGATCCCCTGGACCCCCCACGTAGACTATACAGTCTTAGACTTTGCTGTTGGAGGGATCGAGGTAACGAACAAAGGGATAGTGATTGTAGCTGTATGGGAACAGAGTATGGCCTTCTAGGAATGAATGTGATCAAACACTGTTGGGAGAATCTTTTCCTAAATGGCCATCCTGGAGAAATGGCGTTCAAGTCCACCGTACCCCAAGCCTCGGTTAAGACGTGGGAAACGGCTTTTGCCATCTGCAAGAGGATCCGGGCCCCAGAAGAGCTCCTCCAAGTAATGGCAAGGCTGACTCTGCGGAGCCCCATCTCCATCCCCCCACGTTTGGGGTGGGCACAAGGAAGTAAGGTCCCAGTGCATATCTGTGATCCCCAGCTGTTCCCTGTGCCTCTCCCCCATCGATTGACCCCTCGGACATCCAGCGGCGGTACCATTTGGTTCTACGAGACTCAACCCCAGGAGTGGTGGACGTGGACGTGCGAGGGCCCTTGCTGCCTGGAGAGCGCTGAACTTCTTCCAGGCAGTTGGAACAGTTCTCTGCCTTGCTAAGGCAGTGGCCAAGGGGTCCGTGTGTACAGGTTACAGAAAGGGGAGCGGAGGCCACCCCTGCTGACCACCCGACCCACCTGGGAGACCCAGAAGAGAGGCCCTAGTTGGAGTGGCAACGCCAGGACCCCGACCTCTAACAGATCTGCCTTTGGGTGGAAGTGGGCACTCTACCACTGGGCCAGGACAAGCGTTCCCTCTCTCCCCAGATGCACGAACTACTGCGTGAGTAAAGGTGGACAGGGGTCTCCTGATGAAGCAGTGAGTGAAGGTGGACAGGGGTCTCCTGATGAAGCAGGTGGCAGAACCTGATACGGGGGCAGGCCTCCAAATAATCCTCCCGCCTGAGTGCGGGAGGGACCTTTGGATGGATGGAGTACCACTGGGCGGTGGGGCATAGTGGCGTGGAGAAGGTCCTATCCATTCTAAGACAACGGTTCTTTTGGCCAGGCATGACTAGAGGGCTTGGACGCAAGAATGCCCTACGTGCCTTGTTCGTAAGGCCGGTCTTGAGATTTGTGCACCCCTACAGTCAATAAAATGTAGCTACCCTGTTGAACTAGTAGGGCTAGATTACTTATCTCTGGGGAGACCGGCTGATGCCTTCCATACATCTTAGTTATTACTGACTTATTTTCCGCTATGCTCTGACCGTACCCACACGGTACCAGACAGCCGCGACCACAGTGAAAGCTTTGTGGACAGCCCTAATCCAGGCACTTGGGTGTCCAGAACGAATTCTGACCGACGAGGGGGGCACCTTTGAGTCAGCATTGATGCGTCAACAAGTATCCACCCCAAGGTAACAGGGCATGTGAGCAGTTCAACCAAAGGGTTCTGGGATTGCTGAGCTTGCTGGATCCCACAGACCACCCGCAATGGCATCACAAACTTCCGGCCCTAATCCAAGTTTATAATAACTCTGGCCACGCAAGCACAAGGGATGACCCCCCACTTTGTTCTTTTCAGACGCCATGCCAGACTACAGATTTAGATGATCCATAGAGTGACCCCGCCCCAGTGGCGAGGTGATCTCGAAGAATGGGTCCACCAGCACCATAATACCCTGATGGACGGTAACGCCACAAGTGCAGCTACTTCTCGGCGTGGGACCAGAAATGTTACAATAGACGGACAATGGCTGTTCATCTGCTACCTGGCGAGCGAGTGCTGGTCAAGAACTTCCGCAGAAGGGCACAGGGGAAACTGACATCGAAGTGGCTTCCCACACCTTATGGTGCGCTAGATCGACCCCGGCCAAAACAGCCCGTCTACCCCACATGCCCGGAAGGGGAAGAAGGGCCAACTCAAACTTTGCATCGGAACAACCTCCGCCCATGCCCAGCAGGAGTGCTGGCCAGTCCGTAGGTACAAGAGGAAGGCCCGCCTGGTGCCAACGTGGGTCCCGGTTTCCTAGTGCCCCCGTACCCCTCCCGTCCACACGTCCCTGGTGTCCCACCAAGAGCAGTACACCCCGCACTACCCCCCGGTCGCTTTACCCCTATATAATCCACCTCCATTCCCATTGGTCCCCCCAAGGCCTGCTTTAAGCATCCCCACAAAGAGGACCAGGAAGCAGACCAGCACGCATGGAGCCTCCTCACTCACAGCAAAGTAACTTTGGGTTACGACCTACACGCTATACCTGATTTACCAGGTCGGGGGACCATGGTTAAATGGAGGGGGGGGATGTGGCGGGAGGCAACTAGGGGGGGACAGTACATTAATTGCAAAGACAGTTGATCCCCCACAGATCCCGAACAATGGACTTCACTAAAGCTGATATTCCCTGCCCCTAGGGGCACTGCAGGTTGGGGTGTACATTGTGTTCTTTCTTGTACACAGAAGAGGGACCAGGAAATAAAAGGGGAAAATACATTGAGTTCTGGGTGCGCTCCTTCCTCCAAAACAGTACTACAGATCCCTGGATGCCGACGAACGGAACGATCATCGCTGGCCTCGCCGGACCGGAAGGATGGAAAGGACCTCTCGGACGTTCATCAGTCCTAACCCATCGTCTAGAAGTCACCCTCTGTTCCGATTAGGGATGGGCATTCGATTAAGTTGTCTTAGTCGATCGCGGGGGAATTAACGATAAATTAGTCGATTAATCGTTAATATTTATTTTTTTTTGCATTGCTTTGCAACAGTTCAGTACCAGTCGAGGATCCATTTATATGCTTATAGGCTTAAGTATTTACATTCAAAATGAAATGAAAATACAAAAACAGTGTGTTTTCCTCATTGGGATCTTTATTATTAGATGAACAACTCAGTTAAACCCTAAACTAAGCAACGGAGCCTGCAGCTCGAAGCCGGCGCTCATAAACATAACTAAAAATAAACACAACCCTAGTTTCTTCCCAAAATAATAACAATAATCTATAAAAAAAAATCATGCTATAACTTAACCAAAAATGTATTATACTTAATTCGGACAGGTTTTGCCAAATGTACCGCAAAATATTTAAAAAAAGGCCTGAGAAAGAAGGCCGAGAACAATGAATTAGGCTTAGTAACAAAGGTTCTGAAAATAGAACCAGTAACTCACACAACTTCAGCACCAGTCTACGGATTTTTGTTCAGAAAGATGAGCATGTTGACATGCTCCAGGGTCAGACGCGACCGCAGCCTGGTGACCGTCAGTCCAGCCGCCGAAAACACCCGCTCTGAGGGGACCGACGGTGCGGTGATGCACAAATACCTCTGTGCTAACTTGGCAAAGCGGGGGAACAACTTTCCACCAGCTTTAGGGGTGCAATCCAGGGCCATATTTCTGCTTCGATGCCAACCTCTCCTTGAGTGGTATTGAGTCGATTCAGATCGGGCGAAAATAAGTGTACTGAAAGGAAACTATCGCGAAGTGTGTGGCGATGTACACTTTCCGTACTCAACGTCATCTTAGCTACGTAGCGGAAGAGGACGGAGCCAGGCTGAGCCAAAGTCGGCGCATTTTCCACATTGCCTGCATTAATAGTCACTTTGTAGTTTTTATAGTAATATAGTTTTTATAGCTGCTAGGCGTAAAAGAGTTTACCGCACAAAGCGGGATGTTTATTGCGGGGGAGGAGCCGCAAATTTAAATATTGCCCCCGTGTGGTAAAATGTTTAATTGCACACGGCATTAGTTTAGTCGATGAAAAATTGTACGTAATCGACGAAATTGTTCAAGACTTAATGCATAATATAACTGCATTATGAAGCCTACATGAACTGCATGGTGTTCAGGGATGAAGCCTCTCCTATTGCTATTGTACTATTTTTTCAGCTATAGTTACATTAATCGTCAATAATGTAGGAGCCTAGTTTTGAATGACAGGGTCCCTGCTATCGCATGTTGTTAAAATATAACATTTACATAATAAAGTCAACTACAGGCTTCGCAAATGCTGTAGTAAATTAAGCATGATGAGCTGAGCAGTCAGCATGTGGCCCCACTTTTTACTTTCTCTCGTTTTTTCAAACCCTTATTGTAGATGGATAGTCTTAAGTCTAAAAGTGCAGTTTGGAAGTATTACACTCAACCAATACGAGGGAAGGCAGTCTGTAATACATGCAATGAAGGTGTCAGTATGGGATCAACAACGGGGGAAAACAAAAATACCTCAAACCTGTGGTCCCATCTTAGGGTTCATCACCCGGAGTTGTATGAAACAGCAGAGGAGAAACAGGAAACTGAATTAGGGAACTGGATGAGGCAACTTCATCTTAGAGGACATGTTTCAGAAACAAAGAAAGTGGGCAAACTCAGATGACAGGTCGAAACTAATGGACAAACTAGTCATAGAAATGATAGTCACTGACAACCAGCCGTTTGCGGTGGTGTCTGATGTTGGCTTTAAGCGCCTCATGGCTGCAGCAGAGCCACGGTATGCACTGAAAAGTGAGAAGTATTACCGAACTGAGAAGCTGCAAGAAGTTTACCACAAGATTGTGGACAAGATAAAAGTCCTGATTCAACCAGAGAATGCTGGCTACTCTCTCGCCTTCACCACAGACTGCTGGTCTGGTGTGACAGAGTCTCTCATGAGCCTGACATGCCATTTCATCAACGCTGAATGGACAAGAAAGCAGGTCATATTAAATACAAGAGTGATGCATGGGTCCCACACTGGGGAATACCTGAAAGAGACATTCCTCAATATGCTTGAGGACTTGAAGATAAGCAAAGACCGTGTAGCACTAATTCCTCGAGATAGCGGAGCAAATATTGTGAAGGGAATGAGGCTCGCTGAACTCCCAAACCTCAGCTGCATGGCGCACACCTTGCAACTTGTGGTGAATGACGGTCTGGCAAGTCAAAGAGCCGTCACAGATGTCATTGCAATACTTAAGAAGTGTGCCACACATTTCCACCACTCCATTCTGGCCAAACAGCGTTTACGAGACATTCAGAGGGAACTTGGCCTGCCAGAGCACAACATAATCCAGGCTGTTCCAACTAGGTGGAACTCAACGCTCCACATGCTGCAAAGAATGCTGGAGTAAAAGCATGCGCTTACCATCTACTGTGGTGAACACGAAGAATTTACAGGTCCCACTGCTCACCAGTGGGACCTTGTGTCCAAATTAATTTAATTTCTTCTCCCAATAGAGCAAGTGACACAGTTCAGCTGAGCCACAGCAACTCATCAGCATCCTGCATCATTCCATGCCTGACTGTACTGAAGATGCTTCTTCAAGATGATGAGAGGCCCCCGAGAAAAGGTATCAAAACACTCAGGCAAGCCATGAGGGAGAGCCTCGACAAGCGTTTCTCAAAAGTAGAAGACTAGGGGTGTAAAGGTACATGTATTCGTATTGAACCGTTTCGGTACGGAGTGCTCGGTTCGGAACGGAGGCGTACCGAACGAGTTTCCACACGGACATATTAAGTAGAGGACCGCACGTTTTGGAGCATGCTGCAGCTGCACATGCACAGTTGCGCACACCGAGACACAACAAACAGCAGTTGTAGCGGACGTCATGGCTAATGCTAATGCCGCTAGCGTTTGCAATAAGCCAGAGCTTGAAGACCCTCCCGCAGCATTAAGGTCCCCCGTTTGGGAACACTTCGGCTTTCCAGTGAAATATAAACAGGGACAAGAGAGAGGTTGATTAAAACCAAAGTGGTTTTGCCGACATTGTTCATCTGAGATCGGGTATGTTTCTGGCAACACGTCAATTTTGCACATCAGATGGAGAAAATATTTTTTTTTTTAAAAAGTCTGAGCCAATGTTATTTATTTTCATTTTGTTTTTCAAAATATCTACATTTCAGAATATTGTATTTATATTTTTGAGCAGAATTCTAGCTTTGTATAGGTTAATGTTCCTATTGTTAAAAGCACAAAAGTGTGTAATAAACAACTAGCACATTTATATTTTGCATTTTGTTTTCTTACTGTACCGAAAATGAACCGAACCGTGACCTCAAAACCGGGGTACGTACTGAACCGAGATTTTTGTGTACCGTTACACCCCTATAGAAGACACAAACACTGTGGTGCTGGCCTGTCTCTTAGATCCTCGTTATAAGAGTCATGCATTCTCCTCTGCCATGTCATTGAGCAAGGCCAAAGGATGGTTGAAACAGGAAGAGGACGCTGCCACAAAACAGACCACTCGAGAGGTGCATGCTGCCACAGAAGGAGCCAGTATGGAGGAGCAGGCAGCCACAGAAGGAGCCAGTATGGAGGAGCAGGCAGCTGCATATGGGACACATGAGAATGACGAAAACACCCACAAAAGGCAACGGAGAGAAGTGGAACACACATCCTTCAACAGCCGTGTTGATGAGATGTTCAGTTCTCTGCTGGCACCTCACACTGGTGATCTCCTGGCCAGTAGCTGCTTTGAGGATGAGCTACATCTGTACCTTAAGGAGCCAGTGACCGACAGGCGTAAAGGGGACCCACTTCAGTGGTGGAGACAGAACGAAGGGCGCTTCAAGCTACCTGAAAAACAAGCAAGAAAGTTTCTTTGTTCACCACCCTCATCAGTCCCAAGTGAGCGCGTCTTCAGTGAAGTCTGAAATTTACGAGAGCAAAAGAAGCCGTCTCACTGGAGAGCACGCTGAACAACTCTGCTTTTTGCACCACAATCTGGTGCTGCTCAATTGGACTACTAATTGGTTTTTAGACTCACATTTCTGTGAATTCTGTTTTACTTACTTTAAAATTCAGGGAACTATTTATTTATTTAAATGTTCAGTTAACTTCATTAGAACACCCTGCACTTTTTTTTTTGTTTGAAATTAAAAGAAAGTAATATTTCAGTTCAGTTCAGGAAAATTATAGGGAGCCATTTATTTGTTGAAATTGTGTTATGTTGCTGTTGTGATAAGCTGTTGTGTTTATTAAACATATGCTTAAAGGAATTTAAATGAAGTAAAGAGTTGGTATTATTCAAAATTTTGACGCCAATATTTTCCCTTTTTCTGTAAATTAATATCGGCTCCAAATATCGGTTATCGGGTCCCTTGACTACTAATAATCGGTATCGGCCCTGAAAAAGCATATCGGTCTATCTCTAATATGGATGATTACAAAGCAGCAGCATACAATGTTAGAAAGGTAGTGAAGGATGCGAAGAGGGAATATGGGGAGAAGATGGAGTCCATATTCCAGCATGGAGAGCTAAGGAGAGTATGGCAGGGGCTAAAAATCATGACGGACTACAAACCCCCTCCCCCCTCCGCTGGAGGTGCAAGTAAGGAGTTGGTCGATAACCTCAATACTTTTTTTGCACGTTTTGACACCTGCCAATGGGCCATGGCACCAGGGATTGAGAGTGGCGGAGTAGGAGGGAGCGGAGGACCACTCGTTCTCTCTGAACACGATGTCAGGAGGACATTTAAGCTGGTGAACACCAGGAAGGCCTTAGGACCAGATGAGATAGTGGGGCGGGTTCTCAAGGTCTGTGCCGATCAATTGGCACCAATGTTCACGGCTATATTCAACCTGTCCCGCACAGTCCATCATCCCCACATGCTTTAAAAGGTCTACCATCATCCCCATACCCAAAAAGCCTAGACCAGCCTGTCATAACAACTATCGCCGAGTTGCACTTACCTCTGTGGCGATGCAGTGTTACGAGAAGCTGGTCAAGGCCCACATCTGCTCCTCACTGCCAAACACCCTGGACCCTCTACAATTCGCGTACCGGCCCAAGAGTCCTATCACACCTGGACAAGAGTAAGGGGAAAGTGTTGAACTATGTTAGACTACTATTTGTGGACTATAGTTCAGCCTTTAACACTACCCTCATCAAAAAGCTCAGGAGCCTGGGGCTGAATGATGCCATCTGCAGGTGGACCCTGGACTTTTTAACAGAGAGACCTCAGGTGTTGAAAGCAGGCCGGCACACCTCATCCTCCCTCACCCTCAACACAGGGCCCCCCCCAGGGCTGTGTTCTGTCCCCTCTGCTGTACTCCCTGTACACACACAATTGTGCAGCCACTGCGGACTCAAATACCATCATAAAGTTTGCTGACGACACCGTAGTGGTAGGCCTAATCCACAACAACAATGAAACGGCCTACCTGGAGGAGGTGAGCTGCCTGACAAAATGGTTTCAGAAAAACAATCTCCACCTCAACGCAAGCAAAACTAAGGGGATGCTGGTGGAATTTTAGGAGGACGCACTCCTTTAACCATAGGACCCCTGTGTAGAGGGTGGATACATTTAAGTACCTCGGTGTCCAGATCACAGATGATCTTGTCTACCCACCTGGACACCGTGGTAAAGAAAGCCAGACAGAGACTGTTCCATCTCAGGAGACTGAAGAAATTCAGAGCATCCAAACCAGTCCTGCAGAGATTCTACACCTGCACCATGGAGAGCATGCTGACTGGGAACATCACTGCTTGGTTTAGGAACACCACCATGCAGGACCGTAAGGCTCTGCAGAGAGTGGTGCGTTCAGCTGAGCGTACCATAGGGGGGTGTAGCATCTCCACGGATTAATGGTCAAGACTTGAACTGATGATTTTCTTGATTTATTGAAATCCTTCCATTGTCAACCAATAAACCACCGTAAGAGCTATAAGCAAAGCCGAAATATAATGCATTACCTAACTAGCCAGTGTCGTATATTAACCTAGCACAACATTCAGAATATATTAACTTAACACATGTAAGTTTCAAAAGGTATTAACACATGTTAACCGTGTATTATTACATCAACACTGACTTTGTGCCTTTTCGGCGGTTGCTAAAACAAGTAAATATTCAAACCGTATCGCTATCTTTGTGCCTTTGTTAACATTTCTGTTGCGTTCTCTTCTTCTCCTTCATTCGCACCAGGAACTCGCTCTCAATACGGCAAATTACTTCAACATAAAAGTCCCTCCAACAAGGCAGAATATAAGGCAATATAAATTCACGAAAAAAAAGACTAATAATAATAATAATAATAATAATAATTATAGCTCATGAATACTCGATAGTGCTGTGTTTTCTTGAGAACTAATTTAGAAATCGGGTTCTTTACAGGGGGGCAACTCCCTAATCTAGGATTTGTTTATATCAAGCGGTGCAAGGGCAGGACCACCAACATACTGAAAGACCCTAGCCATCCAGGATACGGACTATTCCCTCTGCTCTGCTCAGGGAGCAGAAACCGCTCACTGGCGGCAAAGACTGAGAGACTCAAGAAGAGTTTCTACCCCCAAGCTGTCAGGTATCTAAATGGTACTGATTAAGCCCTTTATAGCAACTGCACATATTTATTTATTTAAGTAACCCCCTTTTTTTTTCCTATGTGCAATGACCCTCTGACATCTTGAATGTATTTACTGTTTTGTTATGTTTGTTATGTGACTATTTATGGAGCCAACTGAGAACATTTCACTGCAAGGTATTGTGTATGTGACGAATAAAATCTGAATCTATGAAATAAAACATGCTTTGATTGGGTATGGCGTTGAGGGCTCGCCTCCTGCTTCCATGTATTTGTGAATGTACTGCCATCTTGTGACTATGTGCGGTAATTACAGCTTATATGCTTGGTTCTGCTCCCTTGTTGCTATGTGCGGATATTACAGTTTACATGCTGATTAGCGTCACAATTCCCTCCTTGGTCATCACAGATAAACTCATGGTTACATAACCATGTATCAACACCCCCAACCGACTTGTATAATTTAGGAAAACTCCCTATGGGAGAAACCACGTCATGTTCCCCAAATGATGGAATGGCATTCACCATACACCTTCATAGAATACAGCACTGTCAACAATTAAACAGTAGACATACAATCAACATGTCATACAATCATCATGTCATACAATCATAGTCTAAAAGGCATAAATTAATCTACAGAAATCCCATCAAATTCTTCTCGGTATTTGTAACACAAAGTTATAGATATACAGCACACATTGAACGTCAATATTATTAAAATTAAGTAACCTAAGAATAACATTTTAAGATTTAAAATTCCCTGCAGACTCAAAGGAATCTGAATGGCTCAGGTGATCTTCCTTTAATGGTGTGCTGTATGTATGCTGGGGGTTTTGGACATTGTTGTAGTCGTTGCTCCTGTTTCCTTTGCTGTCTTCAGAACTTGTAATTCATGAATCCAATGTTCGTCCCTTTTTGTCAAGGGCGCGGCTCACATGGAGAGGTTACTAGACCGATCACATGTGAGCCTCCTCCTGGCATCCAATCATCAACTTCCCCGTACCAGTAGATAGGGAAATGGTCCAAACCAGCCGCGGCGCTACTAATGGGCCCGGGTGGGCCCAGGCCCACCCATTTTAGGCTGGGCCCACCGATCCTAGCTGTTCATCCAATAAGCATCCCGAGGAAAGCTTTGAATGAAAGCTTCTCAGCCAATCAGCTGCTTCTACCCCACGTGTGGCGCCTGCCGACAGGCTGAGTCCCGGACTCCCGCCTCAGAGCCGCCTCTGACCAATCATGAGTTAGCAACGGTAACTAAGAGGGAGACGCCGGACAAGCAGAGCGATTTGGCAAGCTTTACGATGCTTTATGACAATATCTATGACAATGGCCAAGCAAAGCAGTTTATTTTCTTTTAAATTTACTAAGAAACACTCCGAGGAGCAAGAGGAGGAAACTCCTGTCTCTTCAAATGAGTTACCATCCAGTTCGGCCGCTCTCCCCCCATCACCTCCAGTAGTCACCCCCTCACACCGGCAGCAAGGCAAGTAGCCTAACAGTCTAACTTAACGTTAATGCAATCTGATCTCACAAATCAGTGGGATTTCAGGTTGCATTAACGTTAGTGTTTGGCTGTCTGTATGTACATTTTCTGGCGGGAAAAATAATATTGGCAGTAAGTTAACTTATGATAGCGCTTTATGTGTTATAGGAAACAGGGTTCAGCAGCCTAGAACAAACGCCGTTCCCCAGCAACCTCCGCTAGACCTGTCATCAATAGATGAGCCCGCAAGCCAGCCCAAACTCCGTACCTTCCCAGCCACACACATATCGGGGAAAGCTAGGAGTTTTTCTGACAGGTGGTACTCCAAATTCCTGTGGCTGGAGTACAGCATCTCAAGAGATGCTGTGTTTTGTAAGACTTGTCGTCATTTCCCTGAAGCAGCTTATGAAGACAGATTCATAAATGCGGGTTTCAAAGACTGGAAACATATATCTGAGGGTTGTGGCAAACATGAAGCCAGCAGGGCACATGCTGCAGCCCTGGGAAAGATGGATGGTTTTAAGCAAAGTCACCAGCCAGGACGGGGAAATATTATTAACCAGATGAGCAACGATGCCAGCGACAAATCCTTCATTGAAAGACACAGACAGCACATCATGGTAATAGATCTCGTCCTGTTCTATGCAAAACAAGAAATCCCATTGCGTGGGCATCGGGAAAACGCAGACGCGTTAAACAACGGTAACTTTTTGGAATTACTTGAGCTAGTTTCCAAATATGACCCAGAAATAAAAAGGCGACTGGATGAATTACCCAGGAGTGGTAAACTACTGCACCACTCAATACAAAATGAAATACTGGAAATCGCAGCATCACTCCTTCTAAAAACAATAAAGGCAGATTTGCATAATGAGCCGGGCACATATTACGTGATTTTAGCAGATGAGTGCAAAGACTTGTCAAAAAGAGAGCTAGTGGCAGTATGTGTCAGATACCTGCAAAACGGCACATTGAAGGAACGGGCTGTGGGATTTGTGGAAACGGACAACATGACTGCACAGGCAATATCAGCTAAGATTTTGGAAGTGCTGGAGCCGTTGCAGCTGGACCCGGGCCTGTGCGTCGGATTTGGGTTTGATGGCGCATCAGTCATGTCGGGGAACAGAGGAGGGGTACATGTGATACTGAAGAAGACGTTTCCCCACGCTTTATATGCACATTGTAACTCACATCGACTTAACCTTGTCCTGTGCACAGCAGCTAAAGTGTCTCCTGGCATTTCAACATTTTTCGATATTATAAACAGCTTGCACAACTTCATGACTGGGGCGCACAGACACGCCAAATTTCTGGACATTCAAAAAGAGATGCGACCAGGGCAAAAAGCACTGGAGCTGGAGAGATGCTGTGATGTGCGGTGGAGCTCACGGTCAAATACGGTCAGTAAGGTGTTGACGCTCCTGGGACCTATCTTGGAGACCCTCGCCACATTCTCCGAAAGTTCTGGCCAAACAAAACTTGAAGCTGAATCCCTACTCCACCAAATGCAAATGAAAAAGTTTTTGTTTCTGCTTGTCACATTCAACCAGTTATTTGAAGTCAGCGACTACGCCACTAAGGGCTTGCAGTCTCCCACATTATCAGTCACAGATTGTATTGATCTGGTAGAAGGGCTCAAAGACAGCTACACACAATTTAGAAATGAAAATGATACATTTAATAAAGTGCTGGCACTGACAGATGAGCTCATGAATAAACATGATATTGTGCGCTGGGATGTCAGTGGAACTCGTGGAACTAGAGAAAGTTGCCGGCCAGGTTAGATAATACGCACGTGGATTCTACTCTGGGCAAATCATCACCTGTACAACAAAAGTCGGACCTAGAGAAATTATGGAATGACATACTGGACAAGCAGATAATGGAGCTGAACACACGTTTCACGCCAGACACATACGGCTTCATGACAGCCGCTGCTGCCTGCTTGCCACAGTCAGACACCTTTGGAGACAAGTCTATATAATTTACAGTGATGCCAGTAATGCGTTACTTATGGCGCATTTCCACTAGCACGGCTCGGCTCGGTACGGCCTGGAGCACCCACTGTGTGGTGTCCTGCAGCAGCCTTACGTAAAGAAAGGCCAACAAGACAAACGAGAAAAAAGAAACACTCATAGAGGTGCTGGACGCTTGCCCCCGTGATATCTTCCCCAACATGAACAGTCTCCTGCGGGCCGTCCTCACATTGCCCATGACGACCTGCACTGTGGAAAGACTCTTTTGTGCTGTCAATAGAATAAAAACAGGCACCAGATCGACGATGTTGACAGACAGATTAAATGCGTTATCCCTGCTTTCGTTTGAGAGGGAATTAACTGATTCACTGCAACACAAAGAAATTCTTGCTGTGTTCAGCACGAAACCCCGCCGTCTCCTATTGTAACAAGCCCACAAGCAAACTTGAATTGAGTTCATGTGTGATCAGCTATTGGACTGTTATGTTGTTTCTATGGTTAGATGTTATTAATTTGATTACTCTGGAGAAATAAGCTACAGCAAAATTCATTTGGGACCGTTTCCCTGCTGTTTTTGAGTTTTTTCCATGTAATTTCATGTGTTTCTGATCTGAATAAGAATAGAATGAATTAAGAATAAATGGAGAGAGAAACAGACCCTCACCCTCCAAAGATATAATTCCGTTACAGTCTTTTTGTGCATTGAACGTTCAAGAGAGATATGAAGTTAGGCTTACTGCCAAGCCTTTGTCCGCTTCAGCTTTGAGCTGAGGACAGCGACGGAAGAGCCACATAGGTATTAGTCGCTGTCCTCAGCGCCACAGAAAAGTGCTGAAACGGAGATGACGATGATGACGCTGTGTGTTGTTTTGTTTTTTTTGGGCTTATTTTAACTGGCCCATCCAGTTTTCTGAAGGCCCACCCATAATCAAAATCCTGGCGCCGCTACTGGTCCAAACTGCCTCAAAGAAATTCAACATTCCCATTATCAGTCAAGTGATACAGAAACATGTTACACTCGCAACCAAACAATACTATGCAATAACAAATATGGCCCTCATTGGTTGTTTAATAATTCATCATTCAAGTAGACCAGGAATATTGATTCTCTTAGATACAAGTGTTGCACATCGTCCGTGTTCACCGGGTCTTACTTGATCCTCCTGTAAGCTTTGATGAAATCTGGCGCTCCTGGAGCGCCCACTGCTGTGGTGATCAGCTGATTCAGTAGCCCTCGTACAGAGGCAATACAACAGCAACTGACCACAACTAACGCGGTTACTACCACTATTCCCGCAATGAGTACTGACTAGATTAGGCCCTCCCACCTACCAAACAGGTTCTCCATCCATCCTGGGAAGGGGTCATTAATGCCGGAGTTCTCTGACACCT
>OLKM01002591.1:28667-43645 GCA_900291075.1 Melanogrammus aeglefinus
TTCTGCATGTTGTATCAATCGCTCGTTCACAATTGATCACAACTCAACTGCTATTGCTGCATGCGAACACAGGTGCGTTCTCACTGTGGTTCAGAGCGCAGTAATTTGCATACACGCGCGGCGGCGGGCACATTAACTGTTATCGTTTTTTTCGGATTTTACAGTGTTTTCATGATGGTGAGAAGCAATCGAAATCATGATCAAAATTCGTTATGTCAGCTAATTGATGATTCTTTAAAATGTATAAATGTGTAAATTAAACCGCTATCTGTTCACAAGGTTTGTTTTTGCTCATTTATAATGTGAAAAAATTTCAAGATTCAAAATGGATTTCTGCTGTCGATGCGGATGAAGTTCCTTGCTTCCAAATCCGACAAAGATTCTTTGGGTAAGTATCAAAGTTTCAGTCGATAAAAATGAAAATTGTGGAGTTAATGTGATTGGTTTGTGGTTACAGATGGATATGCGGTAAAAGCAACCGATGGTTCTGTTCTTGCCTTGGAATGAAGTGCCAGTGTTCAGAGAAGACTGCTGGCATTGTGAAATTTGTTCTCTAAGCCGAAAGGGATGTACAATATTGTAATGTTATGAAATGTTTGAAGATTCAGATCAAAAATGTCTATTGGCCATATGCTTTTATGAACGTTCTTGTTTATATTTGTTTTATCCTACAAAGTTGGATCATTTTGGGGCCATACTACCTAGAGGTTGAAATGAAAATGAAAGAATAGCGAATAAGAAAATTAAGCTCAACGAAATGAAAGGGGGAAAAATACAAAGTAAGCAGACATTATTCAACCACGGACATGGGGTTACCAAAATAGGGGAATGTCTTATTTGACAACAATTTTTGAGAAATTTGTATTATAAATTATACATAATGTTTACATAATGTTATAAGAAATACGGTCACTGACAGCTACATCAAAGCATGAGAAAATGTATTTTTATTCATTACTTGGCTTTGTTTTTGTTTAAGAGATAGCCTACAGCCATATTTACTAATCTGTTATTAAAAAATGTCTTGTTAACAATGCCTTTGGTGTGTTTTTCATAATTATTCCCATCCTATTTCACAAAAAGGTACGCCATAATAGTAGCAGCTTACATTAGCAACATGCCTAGTAACAGCAATGGGAAAATGTCCTTTTGGTGAATATTTCAAACCATTAATTGACATCCTCATTCGCTATAATGGAAAATGTCAACAAATAATGACCCGTAGTAGTTAAATCCCACATTGGCAAGTACTAAAGCAATCAGATTGAGAAAATGTAGTATTATTGATTTTTGGTGAATATTTAAAAACTATTATTGCATTCGTGTTCACTATTAATGCAAAATATCAACAAATAATGACCCGTAGTAAGTAAAATCCCACCATTGGCAAGTACTACAGCAATCAGAATGAGAAAATGTAGGTTTATTGTTTTTTGGTGAATATTTTAAACTATCAATTGCATCGCGTTTCACTATTATGCAAAATGTCAACATATAATGACCCGTAGTAAGTAAAATCCCACCATTGGCAAGTACTACAGCAATCAGAATGAGAAAACGTAGTTTTATTGATTTTTGGTGAATATTTTAAACTATTAATTGCATCGTTTTTCACTATTATGCAAAATGTCAACAAATAATGGCCCGTAGTAAGTAAAATCCCACCATTAGCAAGTCCTACAGCAATCAGAATGAGAAAATGTAGTTTTATTGATTTTTGGCCAATATTTAAAACTATTATTGCATCGTGTTTCATATATTATGCAAAATATCAACAAATAATGACCCGTAGTAAGTAAAATTCCACCATTGGCAAGTACTACAAGCAATCAGATGAGAAAAATGTAAGTTTTTATTGATTTTTGGTCAATATTTTAAACTATTAATTGCATCGTTTCACTATTATGCAAAATATCAACAAATATTAGACCGTAGTAAGTAAAATCCCACATTGGGCAGTACTACAGGCAATCAGAATGAGAAATATGTAGTTTTATTGCTTTTTGGTGAATATTTTAGCTATTAAATTGCATCCTGTGTTCACTATTATGCAAAATGTCATCAAATAATGACCCGTAGTAGGTTAAAGCCCCCCATTGGCAAGTACTACAGCAATCAGAATGAGAAAATGTATTTATGATTTTTGGTGAATATTTTAGCTATTAATTTCAACGTGTTTCACTATTATGCAAAATATCAACAAATAATGACCTGTTGTAAGTAAAAGCCCACCATTGGCAAGTATTACAGCAATCAGAATGAGAAAATGTAGTTTTATTGATTTTCGGTGAATATTTTAGCTATTAATTTCATCCTGTTCACTATTATGCAAAATATCAAAAAATAATGACCCGTAAGTAAAAGCCCACCATTGGCAAGTACTACAGTACTCAGAATGAAAAAATATGTTTGAAATGATTTGTGGTGATTTCTTCCTGAAACCATTCCATGGTAACGTCTATGCCACCAGTCTGTGGGGTTTAATTTGTAGACGGTCCCTAAAACAGAAAGCAGCCAGGACGTTGATTTAACAGTTTTTCTCGCACAGATATCGATAGGAGCAACATATCGCTGTGATTTTTGTTGATACGGTGTCCTATGCTGTCCTCAACATGCTTCGGGTCCATGGCACGTCCCGACCTCCCATTGGTCCGACCCCCTCCCATTAGATCGACCTCTCTTGGTCCGACCTCATCCATTAGTTCGATCGACGACTTCCCATTAGTTCGAACTCCCATTGTTCGGACTGCAGTCGGGAGTAATGGGAGTTCGAATCTAATGGGACGTCCTCATTAGTTCGAACTGCACTAATGCACTCTGTAATCTAAACGAGGATCAGGGTGGTATTTGAGAGCTGCCACATTGAAAATTTAAAAATGTCCTTTCACTGTACAGGTCTGTGTTTGAATAAAACGCACGCAACTGACCAGGTTGAGCACGCCACCAGATGCGCATTTCTCCGGCCCTCAAGCTGTGTGTCTGTAGGTAGCTCGTGTGTGTGTAGCCTGTCTGAATGTGTGCATTAATCCCTCTGTTCAGCATCTCTGTTAAGATGAAATAACACAAATCTCCCAACAGAGCGCGAGCCTGGCCACAGAGGTGCGCGCTCTGGCGCATCTGGCACACTCGGTAAACGGCAGCGAGAGGAAACTGGCTCCGCTCCGCTCCGTCCGTGTGTGTGTGTGATGTGCGTTTCCGAGAGCTCTCTTCCTCTCTCTTCCTTTCTCTCTCTCTCCCTCTCTCTCTGCTTTATGGCACGACTGTGATGTACAATGTTGCCAAAGCATTGGGACAGCAGAGTTAAAACAAACTCTCAGAGAGAGAGAGAGAGAGACAGAGAGAGAGAGAGAGACAGAAGAGAGGAGAGAGAGACGCATGCTCGCAATGAAAAGCGCTTGTCAGAAGTAGAGGGATGACAGGTCGAACTACACGGGATCACCCATTGGTTCGACCTCCTATTGGTCCGACTTGTGTTGTTGATTTTGTCGGAGTAACGGAGAGTCGAACCAATGGGAGGTCGGACCAGTGGGTATTTTGTCGGGAGTAACGGAGGTCGAACCAATCGGAGGTCGCGACCAATGGGGCATTTTGTCGGACTAATGGGAGGTCGGACCAATGGGTGGTCGGACCAATGGGCAGTTCCCCATGCTTCAGCATGTTGAGGAAGTGCAATTGTGTTGATTAAGCCGATTGCGGGGTAAATGGTAGAAGAACGCGAATATCGAACCTGCGGCTGACTTTTACCCGCTGCCTTAGAAGGCAAACACACGTTCACCAAGACGGGGAGACAGCGCCGGGCGGCACTTACGCCAACTTATCTGCCAATGGATCGTGGATGATCCACTGGGCTGATATATTCAGTCTCAGAACTGTGGTCTGAGGCTTTCACAAAGGGCAGGAATAATCACTGATCGACATGCCAGGCAGCAGGCAGCGACACTTACTCGCGATAATGACGAGGAGGGAGCCGGGCCTTTTGGATGCCGTAGGCTACTCGCCCAACTGTTCAATTCGGACACTGAACAAGAAGAATTTGAGGGATTCGTGGATGGGGAATGAACTGAAAAAGTGAGCTTTATGTGTTATACGTAACTGAACAATGCTGAGTTATGCACTAACGTTTGAATTGTAAGCGGTATCAGACTGTGTTTCTTTTATGTGTTTACAACTGAACAAGCCTGGGAGATATTGTTAATATGCACATTAACGTTTGAACATCGTTGCCATGGGAGTGAACGGAGTTGTCAGAATGCTTAATAAAGTTTCACTATATCTGACTCTTTTGTTGACATTCCCTTTAGCACGGCTCCATCTAGTCGATGCATAACGCAACCCCAGACAAACTTTTGACTGCAGTATCTTCTTTTCTATGCGCTTTAGAATCCGGTGCGCCCTTTATATGAAAAAAGTTCTAAAATAGGCCATTCATTGAAGGTGCGCCTTATAATCTGGTGCACCTTATAGTGCGGAAAATATGGTAGGCCTATATGAATTTAACATTTACGTCTTACTTTACAGCCATGTGCATCTGCCTCTGATGATGAGAGCACAGTGCCATTGCCGTGCACCCCATGCTTGATTGTCCACGGTATTGTTGATATCTGTAATTCATATTGATATTTCTAGCTGTAATAAATGTACCATGTGTTTTTAAATCAACAAAAGCCGCTACACAATATTTTGACAGAACATGCTGATCAGTGATCTAACCTGTTTTTCAATAGTGTTGCTTGTCTCGATTTTATTCGATTCAGCATCTTTCAGCAGTAGTGCCGGTAGTTGGTGTACAGTCGATGGTTTTAGAGACTGCAGATTTTTTTATGCAGCATTCAAAGGTAGTATATTGACTTAGATTTGCTCTGGAACTGTGAACCAAATCTTGGCGACTTAAAAATTGGGGGAGCAAAGGGCTAAAATGGTTTGATTTGTACAATAGACAATTAATTACATCAGTAACAATGATGTTTAATGGTGTTTTGTGCACCCATTGGAGTCTTCCAGGCAGTGCTGCCTTGCAGTCTCCGTCAGGGGCACAACACCATAGAGCATCAGTGGGTAACAATTTGTGAAAACATTCAAGGTTACTGAAACATCTTTCCTTGCTCATAGCACCCAACTTCTTTACAATAGCGCTTCATGTGTGTTCTCTGTTCTTTTCAGGTGACATAATGAAGCCAACTGCATGGATGCTCAGCATTGAACAAAAGGTTGTGGTGGGACCACACCACTCCTTCAGCAACGGAATAGCTGCAATTTTTGTAAGCTATTATTGCTTCGATCTGCAGTATCCCGGGGAGAGCTCCTCCACTTTGGAGTTTATCTTCACCTCTTCCACTTTCTGTGTTTGCTGCTATCATGTAAATCATACCATTTTTTTGTGTAAACAGGGCCTTAGTCTGCGTTACATCCTGAATTTTTCCTATAAATAGAAATGAGAAATGGGTTCTCATGGGTTAAAAGTGCAGGCAAGTTAAATGTATTAATGTTGATGCATTGTTTAATGAAATGTTGAATTAAACAAATTGCATGTTTTCTTTGTTTTCCTTTACTGCATGCAGGATATCCCTATATCACATTAATTCCATGGGAAAGACAACTATGAAGTTACAGTACCTAATTGCATTACTTTCACACTAAAAATGTAAGAATACAGCAATTTAGTGTAATGTATGTACCGCAAGGTACTGTAATAACACAGCTATATATTGCTAAATCACAGTATTTTAATGGGTATGACAACTTTGAAGATCGAGTATGCAGTTGTATTTTTATTGTAATTTGCTGTGATTTATCTACTGTAAATTACTGAAAATATAACTAATTACTGTGAACTATTGAATGTAAATTACTGGGAAAATATAACTTATTACTGTGAACTATTTACTGTAAATCACTGAAAATATGTACTGTAAATTACTGAAAATATGCACAGTAATTATTGTGAAAGTAATGCAATTTATAGCCAGTAATTTACTGTAAATTTAGTATTTTTTTTACAGTGAGGATAAACCTGAAGGTTCCTGTCCTGGACCGTTTTTTTAATGGCCAAGACACCAGACCAGATTTTCAGTTGAGGAAGGAAGCCCTGGCAGTGCGGCTTGACCTTCTCCGCCAGGAGCGGAGCTATGGATGGGGTGCCACCATTGAGACCCTGGTGTTTCTCTTCTGGCTGGCTTGTGGGGCATCATACAAGGTGGTCTCCAGAGTGTTCGGTATGCCTCGTTCCACTGTCCACCGCATCATCCACAGGATCACTGAGGAGGTGGTGGCCATTCGCTACAGAGTTAAATATTTTTATTTTATCACCTTTGACTCTTGAGTTGCTGTAACAAGCAAATTACCTCTGTGGGGAATAATAAAGTTGATCTTATCCTATGTTACGGTCATCCAATTCCCGAAGACCCCTGGAGATCTGGAGGAGGTGACCCGTGGGTTTGCAGGGCTGGCAAGACACCGCGCTTTTGTGAAAGCAGCGGGAGCAATCGACGGCGGCCAGGTCCGTATCAAGCCACCGAGCGGCCCTGAAGGTCACTGCTTCATGGATAGGAAACTTTTTCCATCAATCATTCTGCAGGCTGTTTGTGACCATCAGAGCCGCTTCCTTGATACGTACGTGGGCTGGCCTGTGTCGGTTCATGACTATAGAGTCTTCCGACAAGCCCCCTGTATAGGTCACTACCCTCCTCCAGGGCACTTCATCCTTCCAGACGGTGGGTACCCTTGCCTCCAACACCCACTACCCCTCATCACTCCCTACAAGAGGCCAGTGCGAGGTGTGGGAGCCCAGCGCTTTAACTGGCATCATTCCAGGGCACGCTCCATTATAGAGCGTGCTTTTGGAATGATGAAGACCAGGTTTCGGGCCATCTTCCTGCAAGCGCTGGAGGTGCACCACACCTTCGTACCTGATGTCAGTAATCACTCAACAGGATTTTTTTAGAATACTGAGGAAGAGAAAATCCAAAAGCATTAATTATTATTTCAGGAGGTATACAGTATATTATATATATATTTTTTTCTTTCTTTTAACATTTCAGGTCATCAACAGCATGTGCCATCCTCCACAACATCTGCCTTGGGGCCGATGACATCATGGCCCCAGAGGAGGAGGATGAGCCTGAGGAGGATGTAGAGAAGGATGAGGGTTAGAATGGTTTGGAGGCAACTAGTGGTGCTCCCTGGTGGGACCAGCTGTCTGCAGAGGATCTTTACACTACCAAAAGAAAGCAGTTTAAATAGCAAAATAACCAAATTAGTTGTTTAAACAAACAACGTTTGTAACGTTACTGTCCGAAAACCAAGCAGGCTCCACAAGCCTTGGTTTATTAATTTATCTAACATTACATAATATAAGCAACGTTATATAATTGCCACAATTTCGGTAAATATAAGCATTTTGACCTCTTGTCGGATGCTACTTAGCTTGTACCGTTGCCTTACTATTTATTGCCGATTATTTTAACGAAAAAGTAAGGTTTTAAGATAATAACGTTTTACGGGCACTTTTTTTGTATCGTTAAATATTCGAGTGACCAAATACTAAAAGTTGCCTCCGCCATCTCGAATGAAATCCAACGCGAAATGAATCTTGGGATACATTGGGCCGTGAAGGATACACCGGGTGTATCCTTCAAATCTGGGAAAAGAAGGCTGCATTTGTCGGCCGCATTTGAAGGAGCCTTCGAAATGGGACAGCCCTTGGTGCGTCGCAGTAACGTAATCGCCCTTCGAATGCACCCTTCGAAGGATGCGTCCCCTGAATTGGGACACAGCCCCACTCTTTCCAATCAGTCTCTGCCAGATGGTCTTTAGCAGCATGCAAAGCTCTCTAGTACTATTTTATGGATACTTCCTTGGTTTTGACCCTGCTTGTTCCTGACCCGTCCTCGTCGTTCCTGCCCTGGTGACCTGAACAACCTTCTGTCCCTGAGTCCTCTGCCTGCTCACCCCTTGTCTGTCTCCAGCTAGCTTGGATTCCCTGTTTGGAAAATAGACTATTGAACTGTTCCAACGCTGGTCTCAGTCTGTGCTGTTCTTGGGTCCAACCTCACGCCCATTACAGTACAATCTGGACAAAACCGAGCTCAGATTGACGACCGGATATCTCGGATGTTAAATCTTCTGGCTCCTGCTTCTATGGCTGCTTCAGCAGAGAATCAGCAGGGCCTGGCACAAGTGTGGCATGCATTGGAGAACATCCACGCCCGCACCCTGTCTCTGGAGCAACCACCTGCTTCACTGGGGGCCAGTTCTTCATCACCGGCTTCTGCATGCGCTACTGCTCCGCCACCTGTCTCAGCAGGAGTCGGTACTCCTCTCCCTTCGCTCTGTGACCCTAATTGGAGCACCTGAGCGTTATGATGGCAATCCTGTCACCTGTAACGCCGTTCTCTGCACTTGCTCCATCATCTTCTCCCTGCAGCCGCTCACCTTTTGCTCCAAGGATGCCAGGGTGGCTTATACTATTAACCATCTCACTGGGCGGGCGCGTCTTTGGGGCACAGCTGAGTGGCAGAGGGGGATCCATGCCTGCCTCTCTTTCCAGTCCTTTGCCAAGAGGCTCAGGAGGGTCTTTGGTACTGGACCTTATTCGCAACCTAGAATATATTTGATCTGCCAAGAGACTGCATTCCAGACAGGCCCGCTGGTCACTGTTCTTTGACAGGTTGAACTTCACGCTGTCCTATGGCCCCGGGTCTCGTACCATTAAACCACATGCACTTTCCCCGTAGTTTCCTGAGTGTCCTGATGAGTTGGTTGAGCTCTCCACCATCGTCCCGGCCTCCTGTCTTGTTGCCTCCGTCACTTGGGAGATAGAGGAGAGGGTGCGGGCTGCCACTGAGGACCTGCCCGGTCTTAGTTCCTGTCCCCCCAGGGCCGGTTTTAGCTATAGGCGAGGTGGGCGACCGCCCAGGGCGCAATCTGTTTGGGGGCGCACGAGCGCCGCAAAAAACAAAAACATTATTATTATTTTTTTTTAAATATATAAAAAAATTATAATAAAAAAATTCAAATCGTTTTCTAGACTACCACTCATTTCCATGTCAAGTTAGTGGAGTGGGCGCGGGAGCGCCCTATTGTCACTTCAACTTTCCGCTGAGTGCTGAGTGTCACACAGGTTGTGTCAGTGTCATAAGAGGGAGGGGGGAGGGGGATCAATTTGCGACTGCAGAGGTTGGCAAGGGGGAGGGGGGCGGGGGATAGACTGATCCCAGGCCACACAACACAAACTTCCAAAAAAATTGTATTCCATTACTAAAATTAACAAAGACCCATATACCTGCATGTAAGTGACTGGGTTATGTGAAAAATGTAATGAATAAATAAAAATAAAAATATGTGCAGTCATCGACGTGAATATGTTTACGTCACGTGACTCCGGACTCGGGTTGATTGACAGGCGAACGGGTGGTCTTGGCAAAACTTTAAGATAATGCAAAGGTGACGTTGTCAGTCTACATTAAATTGACATCATGGATCCAAGTAAAAGACAAAAAAAGCCATCAGGTGCCCATTTTAGAAAAAGAAGAAAAGAAGAAGAGAAATGGGCAAAAGATAAAGGTAATGCACTATGCAGATTTATATTAGTGACGTGAGTGACAGTAGGCTATTTATTAGCCTATAGCTAATATTTTGCTATGAGCCACAGAAGACGACTGTGTTTGGTTTTTTATTTTTGCCGAACTAGCAACTGTTAGAATTGAGGGTCATGTCATGCAACTAATTTCACCCACAGGCAATTTAGTGTAGTTTGTGTTTGCAACACAACAAGTGCAAATTCACACACAGGCGTCCTGACTGTGGAAGTTTTTATTGCTACACGCTAAATGCTAACTTAAATAACTTCTGACATGGCATTTTGTAAGCTACATGCGATATAGCTTTTTTAAATAATTTGTAGTGTGTTATGCTTAGTGAATATGATGTTAACAAATGTTAATAAAATGTGCATTATGGTCATTTTATTTGGGAAACTGATGCATGTGTGATGTCAGTGTGATCTAACTTGCATATTGTAAATTCAGGGGCAGAAATGAATGTTGAGGCTGTTCTGCAACAAAAGAGACTGAGGTCCACAAAGCGTCACTTCTCATATGAGGCATTTGATCAGTCTTTAAGTGATGCTCTGAAGAAGCTGGAGGTCACATTTTTCAACGTTGTCGTTGATGCTACAGCTTCAGCTGTTCAGGAGAGATTTTCCACACTGAAGAATGTTAGAGAGAAGTTTGGAGTGCTCTCTAATTTCAGAAACCTCCAGGACAAAGAGCTGCAAAAACAGTGTGAGAACCTGCAAACTACACTGCACTTTAAGGGACACTCAGACGTGGATGGCAGAGAGCTTGTGCAGGAGCTGAAGAACTTCCCTGACCTCCCATCAAAATCCATGACTCTGCTTGAGCTGCTGACTTTTGTCCATGAGAAAGAGCTCGCAGAAATCTATCCCAATCTGTGGACTGCACTAAGAATTGGCTTGACCCTTCCAGTGACAGTAGCTGAAGCGGAGAGGAGTTTTTCCAAGCTGAAGCTCATTAAAACAGACTTGAGATACACTATGTCTCAGCAGCGTCTCTCAGGACTAGTCATCATCAGCATTAATCATTCTGTTGCAGACAAGGATTTGTTATGATGATGTAATTGATGATTTTTCATCAAAGAAGGCCAGGAAAGTGAAGATTTAGATAGTTTTTCACACCTGTTTTTGATGTTGTTAATGTTGTTAAGTATTCACTGTCAACTGTTCTCGCTACTTTTTTTTTTTTTTTTTTAATTAAGATTTTCTAGTAAAGTATTGCAATTAATATAATATATTTGTTGTATTGGTGTTTTTTTTATTTGTGTGTGTGTGGGGGGGTTTAGATGGTTCTTCACCTATTGTTGATGTTGTTAACTGTTCTTGCTACCTTTTTGTATTTAAGATTTTCTAGTAAAGTATTGCAATTAATATAATGTATTTGTTGTGTTGGTGTTTTGTTTTGTTTTTTGGGGGGGCGGTCCTGGCAAATGTAGCCAGGACCGCCTCTGTGTCCCCCTGACCACTTGTTTGTTCCAGCTCACCTCTGCTCCGATAAGCTCCAGTGGGGGCATGCTTCCCGGCTCACCTGCCACCCTTGCATTCAGCGGACCCGAGACTTCCTGCAACAGCACTTCTGGTGTTCATCACTGGAGGAGGATGTCGAAGGCTATGTCAACGCCCATGGCCATACATCTCCCTGGACTTTGTAACTGGCCTACCTACATCCAAAGGCGACACAGCCATCCCCACAGTTGTCGACCGTTTTAGCAAGATGGTCCACTCCATTCCCCTTTCCAAGCTTCCCTCTGCCAAAGAGACAACTGAACTGGTTCTCCAGAACATCTTTCGTCTCCATGGACTGCGCACTGACTTTTTCTCTGCCGGAGCCCCAGTTCACATCTATATTCTGGAGGGAGTCTGTCTTCTGGCTTCCACCCCCAGTCCAATGGGCAGACTGAGAGAATGAACTAGGACCTGGAGACCACTCTCCGCTGCTTGATCAACCACAACCCTGCTTCCTGGTCTGAACAACTGACCTCACCTGCTCTTCCACTGGACTTTCACCCTTCCAGTGTGCCTATGGGTATCAGCCCCCATTAGTTGCCAACCAAGAGAGGGAGGCTGCCTGCCCATCGGCACAAGCCTTCGTTCACCGTTGCCGGCGTACCTGGGACCGGGCACGTACTGCCCTCCTCAAGTCGGTTGACCGGTATGCTGCCACCGCCAACAAGCACCACACGCCTGCTCCTGCCAACCAGGCTGGACAGAGGGTCTGGTTCTCCACCCGTGACCTGCCCCTAAAGGTGGCGAACCGCAAGCTGGCTCCCAAGTTGGTTGGACCCTTTCCCATCGCTCGCATAATCAACCCTGAGGGGTACGTCTTCAGCTTCCCTGGTCCATGAGGATCCACCCGACGTTCCATGTCTCCAGGATCAAGCCAGTACAGGAGAGTCCTCTAGTTCCTCCCATGCCGCCTCCTCAGCTCACTGATGGCGATCCTGTGTATGCTGTCAGGGCCTCCTTTGCTCTCGCCACTGTGGAGGTGGGATGCAGTATCTTCTAGATTGGGAGGGGTACGGTCCGGAAGGAGCGCTCAAGGGTGCCGGCTGGTTCATTGTGGACTCTCGGCTCATTTCAGACTTTCACCGCCTGCATCCTGACCAGCCTGCCCCGTCCTCACTTCCGCCTTCTGCGGCCCCATCTGCTGCATCGGGGGACCGATGTGGCTGCCTCTTCTTGCTCATCTTCCTCTTCTGCTGCGGAGGACGAGGACTCTGCTGCTTCTGAGGAATTTTAGCCCTCCTCTGGGCCCCCTCCACCCTCCGAGCTCGGGCTGGGACGTCTGGGGGGGGGGGGGGGGGGGGGGGCGCTTTCCATTCCACTGCCAGCCCTGCCAGTACTTTCCTGATCACCTGCCTGCCACTCACACCTCATCAGATTGTCTTTAGCAGCATGCTCTCTAGCTCTAGCTCTAGCTCTCTAGCTCTCTAGTACTATTTCACGGATTGCTTCCTTGGTTTCAACCCTGCTTGTTCCTGACCCGTCCTTGTCGTTCCTGCTGAAGGCTGTTCAGCCTTCTGTCCCTGACCCCTCTGTCTGCTCACCCCTTGTCTGTCTCCAGTTAGCTTGGATTCCCTGTTTGGACAATAAACGGTTGAACTGTTCCAATGCTGGTCTCAGTCTTTGCTGTTCTTGGGTCCAACCTCACGCCCATTACAATTTCTTGTTTCACTGGTGCTAAAATGATTAATCTATTGGAAATAGGATTGTTATCTATCTCAAATATATTCAAACTTGATCACTAACTCTTCACTTTATTTTTTTCCAACCATTTTAACATTTAAATGGTGTGCAAGTTTACATTGATTACTCCTTTTAGACTCGAATTCAAATTGCAGTTCAAATCCCTTCACTTGATCCCTTCACTTGCCATTTAACATTTCAATGTCTTAAACTATGTGTCTTTATTAAAACAGATTTTCAACCTCACTCTGCACTACATATGTATATCGTACCTTCAACCAAGCAGACAATATCAATGATGAAGTTTATATGAAAAAGGAAAGTTCAGTGCCAAACATCATAGGTCATTATACCAAGGAACTATGAAGTGAAATGAGTCCACGCCTTAAACATGCTTCCTCCCCCACCTAGATGCGAGCCTTCCCACAGTCCATCGTCAGTATGTCCCTATAGTTTAGTTTAATACACACCATTCAAGAGTGGGACACAACTGTTGCTTTTGTTGATATAGACATTTATTTGCATTTCAATGTTGATGCACTGGAGTCTGCTGACTTGGACATGTTTATAGATCACTCAGGACTGCGACACAACTCAGATTTTGTGACTACTCGTCTCCAACACTGCTCTTTGAATATATCAAAGATTTATTTGACACACAGGTTTATACATAACGCAGATAATTGAAATTGTAATTTCCAAAGAACTGAAAACTTGATCACGATAACCGTACCTTTCAGTCAAGATGAAAATCAGAGTATCTGTTCATAGATTTCAAAGGCAAACCCATGTGTCTAGTTTGCTTAGAAACTATGTCAATCATGAAAGATTTCAACTTCAGTCGCCACTACAACTACTACAACTGCACTGAAAATAATGCTACGTGTTGCACTTAATGTTGGGCCATTGTTTTTCAGTTTTGTGCAATCATTGAATGATGATGTTCGTAAGCCCTTTGCACTGAAAAAAAAACCTGTTGTTTCTTTTCATGACTTTCATGACAATAAAGGGTAAGGAATCCCTCCTCTTATGTGTTGATAGTACCTTGAAAATAAATGTGATAAAGAAGTCATAAGGCCATATAATTAAAGAAATACAAATATCTAGTTAGTGCCACATCTTTCACTTATGGTCTTTACTATTGATCAAATGCATCTTTTTTGCAGAACAGATAAGAGAATTGGATAAAATACTATAAAGTCACAAAATAATTCATATTAAACACTTATTTTGAACATTTGATACTCTATTCTAGGACAATAAGCTTCCCTCTGCATTTGAACACTAGAAAACTGATTGGATCGATTTTTCTTATGAATATGAATACAAAAAACACATAATGTTCTGTGCTGGCATGAATTTGAATAATAATATTTTTTTTATTTCTACCAATATCTCACCATTATAACATTCTCAGTTTCTCACTTTTGCTTGAGGTTGTTATTCTTCCTGTGCGACATTTGCTTGTGAAACTGCCGAGCCCTTGAGCCAAAACCCAGGGACTGGAGCGACTCCGAGATGAACCGCTGGTTGGGAGAGATGCAAAGCATCACAAGTAGCTTAGCATCTCCACCTAGTGGGCGAGAAGAGGAACTTCAGGGTAAAGGCCTAGGTAGGCAATTTACGTTAGAAGCATTTTGTCATACTTATCATCTGTGTCTGTCGCAGGCCTGTATTGAGCTCTTCTTCTCAATCATTATATTTGACCCGAAAGGGAGTGATTAGATTGCATACCTGTCGGACTACCTCCCTACCTACCTGCACTCAGCCTAGTGTGAGTGCGCCCTGCCTGGATCCACATGGCCAGGCAGCCCTCCTGTGGATGGTAGAAAGCTATTCCTGTGTTTTGGGCCTTATCTTGCACCCAGCGTAATTGACTTTCTACTATGAAGGCATTATTATATCAAAAGTCGTATGTGTACACTAAAGTCACAAATGTCTAACAGTAAATTTGAAGTCCTAAATATTTATTTTGCATGTGTACTCTAAAGTCATAAATGTGTAACAGTACATTTGATATCGGAAATATTTTTTCTACATTTGTGAACACTAAATAGGGTTTACAAGTTCACAATTCTGTGTTACAGGTGCACAAATCTTATTCTGTGCATCACAACTTCAAAGAGTGATGCACTTGACACTTCTGCTACAATCATTGCAGCGCAGTTTGCATTCGTAAACCCAAATGTGAACTAATGCATCAGAAATTAGGCATCTGTGA
>OLKM01002591.1:43875-62278 GCA_900291075.1 Melanogrammus aeglefinus
GTTCTCGATTCCCATCCCTACCTGTGACCCCCACGTGACACCCCCACGTGACACTCTGGCGGTCATCCAGTATTCATAGAACCGTAGTTACATCTGTAACTTTCATTTTATTTCATCCTTACTGACCGCCAGAGGCGGTGCTTAAAGCACTGGATGACCATACCATCAAGGTCACAAAGAATCCAACACCCATCTCACTCATTGGAGGCAGCAGAGCTTGGCCCTAGGACCGCACCCATTGGATAGGAACCGGCGATGTTGACACGGTAAAACCTTGTGAAAATGCCAGGCGTTCCCCATGATGCCGCAGCACAGATAACCTTCAGGGGCACCCCTCTCAGTGCAGCCCATGAGCTTGCAACGCTTCTGGTGGAGTGGCACCTCACCCCAGATGGTTGAGGGCGGCCACTGGCCCCATAGGCATGCGTGATGGCGTCGACAAACCAGTGGGACAGTCTCTGCTTAGACAAGGCACAACCCCTGTTAGGGCCATCGTGACACACCAAAAAATTGCTCTGACTGTCGAATACTCGCAGTCGCAGCAATGTAGGCCTTGAGCACCGGTACCGGGCAGGGCAGCTCAGATCTCCCCTCCTCAGATGGGGAGTCAAAGCGAGCGAGCCGGATGGGCTGGTTGAGATGGGTGCGTGAGAGCACCTTGGGTAGGAACGCCCCATTCGGCCATAGGACTACCCCTGAGCCATCAGGGTTCCAACGCAGGCATGTCTGCCACGGATAGGGCCTGCAATTCCCCGACCGCGCTTCGCGGAGGTAATGGCAAGCAGGAAAGCCACCTTGACGGTCGCCGTACAGAACCTCAGCAGTGGGTCTGGCCCTGCAGTGGCCAAGCCCAGAGCTGGAGGCGGCGGGGGTCTGGGTGCCAAATCCGACCCCCCAGTTGTGATAGGAGGTCCTTCCTGTAGGGGAGGCGCCATGGAGAGCTGAAACAGAGCCTGCGCAGCAGTGGAAACCAGAGTCTCCCTGGCCAAATGGTGGCCAACAAAAGTAGCCTGTGACCACGCAGGAGCACCCTCTGAACCCTCAGAGCACTCAGTGGCCAGTCGTGAGCCAAGGCGTCCTGTCCAAGGGGGCTGGTCACCTCCGTCCAGGAGAACCAGAGGGGGCGGTGGGCGGATTCCTCTCAGGCAAAGAGATCCACTTCCGCCCTGAGAGACCCCATATCCTCTCCACCACCTCCGGGTGAGGCCACCACTCGCCCAGTGGGGACTTCTGTCTAGACAGGAAGTCTGCGACCTGATTCCGGTCCCCTGGGATGAAGACTGCCCGCACGCTGGTCAGGCGGGGATATGCCCAGGTCAGCAGGCTCCGAGATACCCGGAACGAGTTCCCCCTTGGTGATTGATCTGGGCAACAGTGGACTTGTTGTCCGATCGGACCAGCATGAGTGCTAGCTGCACCGCACGGAGCTCTAGCACGTTAATGTGCGTTGCTCTGGGCCGGCCACTGCCCCTGGGCAGTCCTGCCCTGTCACATCGCTCCCCACCTCGAGATGCAAGCGTCGGTTGTGACCAACTCCCGACGGGACGGGATGACGCCCATGGGCACACCGGCCGACAGATATGGCCTCCTTCTCCATGGGGACAGACAGAGGAGGCATCGCTGCGACACCCTGACCTCCCGGTGCCTGTGCCACTTGGGGTCCAGATGGAGGCTGTTTAGCCACATCTGTAGTGGCCGCAGGGACAGCAAGCTGAGAGGCACCACAGTTGAGGCAGCTGTAAGTTTGCCCAGGAGCTGGAGAAACTGGATGAACGGCACCATAATGCCACACTCGAACACTTCGTGCGGGGAGGCGGAATAGACCGCCACATTGACCCGCAGCGGTGGAGTGGGAGCGACCACTATCAAGGAGGGACTGCAGGAACTCCAGAACGGTGGCCACGGGGCAGTGTACTGGGTCTACTGCCTTCCCGTTACACCAGTCGGAGAACAGCTTCCACCTGTTCTCGTACTGTGCCCTAGTCGATGGCGCCAGGTGACTTTTCAGGAAGATTTCCCATCAGGCCCAGCCGGGCCGCGTGCTGAAGCAGCCGAGCAGTGTCCCCGGCCACCTGAGACTGGGACGGTGTGCAGACCAGCCAGTCACCCAAATACGGCAGGACCTTCATGCCATGCTTTTGCAGGCGTGCGAGAGTTGCCGCCACAACCCTGGTGAATACCCGTGGAGAGAGGGAGAGGCCGAAGAGTAGTACCCTGAACTGGAAGTGCCGGCCGCGAAAGGCAAACCTCAGGCCTTAGATCGTAGACCTCCAGGTGGTGAACCACTCACCCCTGGTAACCACCCGCAGTGTGTCTGATGCGGTGAGCATGTGGAAGGGTAGTACCTTCAGGAACTTGTTAGCCCCCTTTTTTTGGGCCGGCGTCGGAACTGCAATTCGTACCCTTGGGTTAGGGTGGAAACTACCCAAGGGTCTGAAGTACAGGCAGCCCAGTAACTGAGCTGCTGCTGGGAAAAACAGCTGACGACCGACCCCATGGGCCTAGCGCCTGCCCCCTCGACCTCCTGAGGCTCTGGGGGGCGCTGGTTAGGCTGCGAGGCATGCGGGTGCCAGGGGGGAGGGCGCTCGGGGGCCCGAAACCCCTCCGTGGGCTGTTGAACGGGCTGTTGAACAGGCCGCTGAGACCTCCGTAGGCCACCAGGGTACTGAGGCTGAGAGCGCCGCTGGGGGACAGCCAAGGGGCCCCTAGGCCTGCTAGGGGCGGACATGCTCCTGTGGAGCCCAGATAGCTCCTGTCTGGTCTGCCTTGCCCGAGCAGGCCTCTCCAGTGCCTCCAGGGCAGCTGCCCCAAAAAGCTCCCCTGGTTCCACTGGCACTGCACGGAGGACTTTCCTGCATGTCTCCGTCAGGGGTCAATGAGCCAGTCTCGACGAGGGTGGACATCGTGCGCCCCAACTCCCTTGACATGAGGGCAAAAGCCTGCAGTGAGGCATCGCTCAGACTCTGCAGTGCAGGCTCGACCTGAGCCTGCTTCAGGGAGGTAGAAAGGCCCAGCAGTAGGTGGGAGAGGGAGTTGCCAATGTGACCCATGCGCGTTGCCGAATCGTAAGCCTTAGACAGAAGGTCGTCCATGACCCTGCACTGCGGCCGGGGACACCTGGCATCCGGCCTCAGAGCCTCATCAGGAGCCAAGATGAGCGAAGCAATGGCCGGCTCAACCGGCGGCATGCGGCCCAACCCGACCTGTACCGCATCGTGCATTGCAGCCAAGGTACGGGCATCCGTGGAAGAGTGGGAAAAGGCCCTGGAGTCCCTCGAACATGCATGGAGCTCCTTCACGTATTCCTCTGAAGGGGGAACAGTGAATGTGGGCGGGGCAGGGTTGCGCCTGAAGAAGGCGATGGCCTGACCCGGGTCAGTGTGCGGGGCATCGAGCCCAAGGCGAGTCAGAGCCACGCGCATAACGCCCGCCATAGAGGTGTCTGCTGCGCCCTGCAGAGAGCTCTGAGCTGAGGAGCAGAAGGCCTCCCCCAACGTGTGAGAGGCATTGTCTTCAAAGCTATCTTCATTGAAGAAGTTTGCCGAAGCCGCGAGACAGGGCATCGTCCAACGGAGGCACATCCTCCAAGGGAGGGTCAGGCTGCAGTCCAGCCAATCCCTGACCAGTCCCAGGCTGAAGGGCCAGGAGGAGCGACTTCATCTGCTCCATGTCAGATGCCAATTGGTCCACCTTGGAGGACAGCCCGTCCCTCGCCTTCTTTCTGGGGGGGGCACCCTTAGCCGCAGCTCCGCCGTGCTGGAGCCGAGAGCGACCGGGCAGATGTTGGGGGTGCCCTGTTAAGACAGAGGGGTCTTCGGCTATCGCCCGCTGCTCCATCCCTGCTAGCTTAGCCAGCCTAAGTGCTCATTGCAGGGGGCTGCAATTCATGCAGGCACTGGCAGTGAGGCCCTTCCTCAAATGCTCGAGGCCGAGGCAAGGAGGGCAGCTATCATGGCCGTCCAGCTCCAGGGGAGCCGCGCAGGCGACACATAGGTGGACCATTGCGGGGCAGCCCAACAGTCTGCGTCACCGGGAGCACTTCCCAGTGAATGGAAATCAATTAGCCCGAGCGTGAGCGCTGCTGCTAAAAGTAGCAGAAAATCCAAAAAGAGTAACTAACAATTCGTAATCAGCTTGAGCGCTGCTGCTGAACGGAAAAAACAGAATCAAATAAAATGTTACCGGGAGCGGGGGCGAGAGCGCTGCCTTCACCGGTAAGTTCTGAAAAGTAGATGGTGGTTAGAACAGAGCAACATACCAGACAATAAGGGAGCAGTGAGGCCCACGAGTGCTGGGAGCGGGAGCGAACGCACTGCCTTCACCAACAAGCGCTGACCAGCTGTCTCCCGATGGAACCAGCTAGCCACAGCCTCTGGAGGATGGATTGTCCGTGGCCCTGACAGTTGTCGGGAGGCTGCACATGGCTTGCCGTAAGTCAAATTCTAATCCTTTTCTCTTAGTCCAAATGGTACCTGCGTCTTAGTGAGAAAATGAAAAGGAACAGATCCTCTAACGCCACCGGAAGTAATAGCCTTCCCAGTGTCATGTGGGGGTCACAGGTGAGTGACTATGTTTGTATTAGGTACTCGATATGCGCATGCGCAAGGTGGATATATCCAGTGCTTTAAGCACCCAGAGGCGGTCAGTAAGGATGAAATAGAACCTCCAGCTTTCCTTGTGAGTGCCCGGTTTGTTTACATGATGTGGGCGCATCTGTCTGTGTCACACAAATACCCAGCACATTTACTGACGCAAATGACATTTAGAAATGTTCAGCGTAGTGTCCGAATTCTCGTTTGGTCGTTCCCTATATAGTGCACTATATCATAAACACTATATAGGGAATAGTGAGTGAGTGAATAGGGAACGATTTCGAAGGCAGCTTTAGTGTTCTATATATATGTATAGCCTAGCGTCTGCTACAATTGGCTTGTGAACAGAAAGGCGCCTTAAAGGGGCAGTGACGTTATTAAAAGGATGGAGAAAAAACTTTTCTAGATATTTTAATACATTAAATTGTAAATGTATTTATTATAAAATAAGGTGTTATCTATTTAATGTATTTAATATTTATGATATACTATTGGGATTGGAGGATTCCACCCAGACTTGTCTTGCATCTTTCTTACATTTACATCCAGAAAACCCATGTTGTTTCTTTCACAAAAATCATGGAAGCAGAGATCATGTGGCTGAAGGGGGCCTGCCCGTAATTCCGACACCTCATTTTTCCGACGTCTCAATGGTCCGAAATATTTCCCATTAGATCGACATGCCACTATGCCGACGGTTCAATGTTCCGAAAACAGAACCCATTGGTCCGAAGGTCCGTTAGTCCGACTTTTCAAAAAGGAGGCGCATTTAGGCCGACGGTTCAATAGTCCTCTATGGCCGAATAGGAAAAAGAGTTTCATAACTTTATACCACCACCATTAATACCAAACTACACGTCGGGAATTCATTTAGGTGATTCGGCTCACACAGTAGGCCTATAGCCTACAAGACCACACAGAACAAGGGAGAAAACAAGTCTGAATGGAAAATACATCACATTAAAACTAGACCCATACGTTGATAGATAGATAGATAGACAGATAGAATGATAATTAAATATGTATTATTATTTGCCACAGCCAATCCTGTGCGCGTATGCAAATTAGCCATGTGCGCCTAACACAAGAAAGACGTAATGCTGAGAAGTCATAGGATAGCAAGCGAAAGCCGAACCAGACTGTATCAATCACATACTTTGGGTCCATTCTAACTTATTGTAAGAGGCTAGTCTTTAAATCTTTGAGAGAGAGAGAGTGAGAGTGAGAGAGATAGGGAGCGAGCGAGGTATAAAACTATTTTTCCTATTCGGCATATTGAACCGTCGGCCTAATGCGCCTCCTTTTTGAAAAGTCGGACTAACGGACCTTCGGACCAATGGGTTCTGTTTTCGGAACATTGAACCGTCGACATAGTGGCATGTCGATCTAATGGGAAATATTTCGGAACATTGAGACGTCGGAACAATGAGGCGTCGGAATTACGGCATGGCACCGGCTGAAGACCATTGAAGAGGGAGCAATATCAGAAGGGCTAGGGTTTACATGAACATTACCAGAGATTATGCGTGGTTACACAATCAGAGCACGGCAAAGAGAAGGTGATTCATTGTGTTTACGCTTCACATATGTAGGGAGATTAGATGGTAACATAATCATATTGCTGAATACACTCATAACATAGCATGAAGACAAATAAGGAATGGCATAGTTTGCTATTGATGGTTACCCCAGAGACATTGTAAACAGCAGGGAAGCCAATTCTCTAATATAGATGTTGACTGAGTCAGTTTGACAGTTAGGCAAATGAGGGGGGTCGAAAGTATTGACTCCCCCATATGCACAACAAATGAGGAGGGTGAGACAGTAAGAAGGAACGCAAGGAGAACATTGAGTAATTTAAGGCGTGCCATGCCAGGTCTGGAGAAAGTACCCATTAGCACAGTTAACTGAGTCCACAGTCACGTTAGTTCATAGTCCTCATGAGTGTTAGCACATAGCCACTAGAAATGTTAGCCGCCAACAATGAGCAAAGACCGAGACTGGCTATCTTTGCTGGCAGGGGCTGTGGTTATCTAATCGGGCTAGCCAGCTAGCTAACCAAGGGGATAGCAGGCCAGCTAACCATGGGTCTAGCAGGGGAGCAGGCTAGCTAGCCAAGGGCTGGGCAGGGTGAGAGGGGTACATAAAGTATGGGACAGCAATGAAGCAGCAGATAAGGTTTCCACAGAGCAGTGGAGCAGCAGGCTTCAGGCAGCTGGTAGGAATACCACAGAGCTTGTAGGTTTTAGGTTGAGGCCATGCCAGGTCTGGAGAAAGTAGCCACAGTATTGTCAGTGTGAGCTGCAGTGTTGTCAGAATGAGTCGCAGTGTTGTCAGCGTGAGCCGCAGTGTTGTCAGCGTGAGCCACAGTGTTGTCAGCGTGAGCCGCAGTGTTGTCAGCGTGAGCCACAGTGTTGTCAGCGTGAGCCGCAGTGTTGTCAGCGTGTACCGCAGTGTTATCAGCGTGCTACGATTCCATCAAAGTGCTCAGATTCTCGGGGGGAATGGCACAAAAGAAACTGCTTACAATCAGTTTCCGTGACTTCTATACAATATCCTGGTGTTCTGGTGAACTCCTTCAGTGATAGGTGGGGTGAGCCAATTGTTTGTTAGTGATAGGACCCAGCACCAAGGTGTCATTGGCAAACTTGATGGCGGTTGAACTGCTGGAGGCTATGCAGTACTGCAAGTAGATGTTGTAGAGCAGTGGGCTCAGAACCACCCCTGGGGGGTGCCCGTGTTGAGGATCAGGGGTCCTGACATACACCTCCCAACACTGACCACTTGGGCCGCGTTCAGACTGCAGGCAAATCTGATTCCTTCTCATATCCGATTTTTAGGGCTGACTGTCCACACTGTTTTAGCAAGTGTCCAAATCGCATTTGGCTCTGTTCAGACTGAGCCACATTATTGACCCATCTGACAGGTTGCTGTAGCAACGACGTCGGAGCGGAGGCGTCATCCAGCGAGTGTATTGTGTGACGTCATGTAATAGCGACGAGAAAAAACAATAACAAACAAGATGGATCAAAAGAACGCGAAAAGACTTTCATAAAATCGACTAATTCCGATACATGCCCCTCGAGCTTCGCTTGAACGACCCATCTCCACACAGATTAATGAGGCATTTCGTTTCTTCCTCTGTCCAAGGACTGTTGTTTTCGGCATCTTCCGACTGCTCCATACCGGTAACGTAGCTCCACAACTCGAAACAGGCGGGTGGTTTGGTGCATTGGGTCAGGTCTGGCGTCGCGTAGAGTGACGTTACGGACAGTCAAAACCGATCGAGTGTTTGGAGCTGTTCAGACTGAGACGCATCTGTCCAAATGAGATTCGATCCGTTTTGCAAAAATCGGATTTCATGTGACTTGGGACTCTTCAGACTTCAAAAGAGTCATCCGGTTCCAATCTGGATGGGCTAAAAATCGGATTTTGGCTGGCAGTCTGAACGCGGCCTTGGGGACGGACAGCAAGGAAACTGGGCACCCAGTTGCATATTTTGGTGTTGATTCCCAGCGACCTCATCTTCTAGATTAAGTGGGGGGGAATTATGGTATTGAATACCAAGCTGAATACCAAGCTGTCTATAAATATGAGAATGCTGTTTATAGACAGCTTGGTATTGAATACCAAGCTGAATACCAAGCTGTCTATAAACAGCATTCTCATATAATTCCCTCTCCCCTCTTCCAGGTGGTTCAGAGTGGTATGTAAAAGATTGCCAATGGCATCATCCCTGCTCTTCTTTTCCCTGTACGAAAAGGGGAAGGTGTCAAATGAGCTGGGCAGGGAGGTACTGATGTAGTTCTTAATCAGCTTCTCAAAACATTTCATGACTGCCGATGTCAGGAAAACTGGATGATAATCATTCATGCATGATGGAATACTTTTCTTTGGCACAGGGATAATGACAGACTGTTTGAAGCTGGATGGAAAGACAGCTTGGGCCAGATTGCAGTGAACACTGGGGCTAGTTGGTTTGCACAGGATTTTAGGAACCTCCCAGGAATCTGGTTAGGCCCTGCAGCCTTTTTCCCATTCACACCCTCCTCACATCACTCTCACTGATTATAAACGGGGTTTCCCTTTCATTTGCCATTTCTTCGGCAAAAACTGCTATGAAGTTCTTTTTTCCAGAGTCTGTCTCAGTCTATCTCAGTCTTGTTCTTAAAGTCAGTCATAATCCGCACGCCCTTCCACACTTGAGATGGGTCACCCATATTAAAATCAGCTTCCACTTTTTCCATACATTGCCGCTTTGCATCGTCTTTCTCAGGCCATAGGCTGCCACTTTATATTCAGTCATGTCACCTAAAATGATCCCGGTATTATAGGCGACATTCTGGAGTCCTACCGAGCCTGGCTAGCTCGGGGGACTCCCGAGGCAGCTGAGTTTGCCCAACCAGTCCACATGTGTTTTGTGGACTTGGAGAAGACTTTCGACCGTGTCCCACGTGGCATCCTGTGGGAGGTGCTCCGAGAGTATGGGGTCGGAGGCCCTCTGCTGAGGGCTGTACGGTCCCTGTATGACCGGAGCAGGAGCTTGGTTCGCATTGCCGGCAGTAAGTCAGACCTGTTCCCGGTGCGTGTTGGACTCCGGCAGGGCTGCCCTTTGTCACCGGTTCTGTTCATTATTTTTATGGACAGAATTTCTAGGCGCAGCCAAGTGCCGGAGGGGGTACGGTTCGGGAGCCACTTGATTTCATCTCTGCTTTTTGCAGATGATGTGGCCTTGTTGGCTCCCTCGAGCCAGGACCTTCAGCATGCACTGGGGCGGTTTGCAGCCGAGTGTGAAGCAGCTGGGATGAGAATCAGCACCTCTATGTCCGAGGCCATGGTTCTCGACCGGAAAAAGGTGGCTTGCACCTCCAGGTCGGGGGAGAGTTCCTGCCTCAGGTGGAGGAGTTTAAGTATCTCGGGGTCTTGTTCACGAGTGAGGGGAGAACGGAGCGTGAGATCGACAGGCGGATCGGTGCGGCGGCCGCAGTAATGCGGCCATTGTATCGGTCCGTCGTGGTGAAGAAGGAGCTGAGCCGAAAGGCAAAGCTCTCGATTTACCGGTCGATCTACGTTCCCACCCTCACCTATGGTCATGAACTCTGGGTCATGACCGAAAGAACGGGATCCCGGATACAAGCGGCCGAAATGAGTTTCCTCCGCGGGGTGCTCCCTTAGAGATAGGGTGAGGAGCTCTGTCAACCGGGAGGAGCTCGGAGTAGAGCCGCTGCTCCTCCACATCGAGAGGAGCCAGCTGAGGTGGCTCGGGGACCTGTATAGGATGCCCCCTGAACGCCTCCCTCCCTCGTGAGGTGTTCCGGGCATGTCCCACCGAGAGGAGGCCCCGAGGAAGACCCAGGACATGCTGGAGTGACTACGTCACTCGGCTGGCCTGGGAACGCCTTGGGGTTCCCCCGGAAGAGCTGGAGGAAGTGTGGGAGAGGGAAGTCTGGGGATCCCTGCTCCGACTGCTGCCCCCGCGACCCGACTCCGGATTAAGCGGATGACAATGGATGGATGGATGGATGGATTCTGCACTGTTAATGCTGCCTTGACAGTTCAATCTACCCATGGTTTCTGGGAAGACTTTTATCTTGACAGCCTGTATGGTCTCGCAGTACAATAATAATAATTATCATAATTGGTAGGATTTATATAGTGCTTTTTTGGAGGTCATCTTGTGATGGGGGTCAGAAGGTTGGTGTTAGATGATCTGAGTTGCTGAGTGGGGGAGTGTTGTTTGAGGAGGTCCTTAATGTAGGGGGGCAAGGTTATTGAGGGCTTTGTAGGTGATGAGCAGGATCTTGAAATGAATTTGGTGATGTATTGGGAGCCAGTGATGATATCTGAAGATGGGAGTGATGTGTTCTCTGGAGTGGGTATGGGTCAGTAATCTAGCAGAAGAATAGAGAATGCTGTTGCAGTAATCCAGTCTGGAGGTTATGAAGGCGTCAATGAGTGTTTCTGCAGTGGAGGAAGAAAGAGTGGTTCGAAGGCGAGCAATGTTACAGACGTGGAAGAAAGATATTTTGGTGGTGTTCTTGATGTGAGATTTCAGGCGGAGGAGTTGATTTTGGTCCAGTATAAGATTTGGCATCTGACACAACGGGGGTAAAGTCTGAAAGGAGGTGAAGGTAGTGAGATCGACAATTAAGGCAGTCTGATCACTCTCATTTTAGCGGATTTAGCGAGATTAGGAGTCCAGTCCCTCCTCCTCGCCCCAATGGTCTAGGGGTGTGTGAGAACGAGTAGGCAGTGGAGATGGCAGCTGGGGTGGCAGAGTTCTCTGAAGTGATCCAAGTCTCTGTATGGGCTTGGAAGTGGAGAGTCATGAGGGATGCGTATGCAGAGATGGACTCTCCCTTCTAGACCGCTGATTGGCAGTTTCAGAGTCCTCCTTTAACATTGAGGTCAGTGTAGGTAGAGAGTGATGGCACAGATTTGAAGGGTTGCTGCACCGAGCAGGTGATCTAGGGTGGTGTCTACTCCGGTGGTATGATGGGTGGCAGGAGAAGTAGTCGCTGCATTCCTTGGGCTTCCTCAAGGGACTCCTGCAGAGAGACCCCTTTAGTCTTTGTTTTCTCGGGTCCTTGTTTTGAGGTCCTCACGCTACAGCTGATGCTAACAATTACTAGCCTTTAAGTGCACATCGAAGCTCATGCAGCCTTAGCTCTGCCCGAATTTTGACGTATGAAAATGACGAAACTTGCGCGAGTCACTACTTACTAACACTAACACAGAAAGGATTAGCACCACCAACTGAAGTGCTCAATGATCAATGATTTAAAAAAGCGTAAGCCGGCTTGTCAGATAAATCCGAGGTGTATTAAAAGCAGGACAACACAAGAACATTCAATTTAAAACATTCAAACACACGTGAGACCATTTTGTTTCCCAAGCATCTTCAGAGAGACAATGGGTATGCACGATTTTTATTGGGAATCTTTCACAAGCTATAGCATCTTCATCTACCTGTTCATTTAAAATAAATTATGTAGTAGGGTTTGATGAAATCCACTCGCTTTGCCTCCAGAAATCTTCAAAAAATGGAAACTGTTGAAAAAAATTATAATTATCATGTCAACTTTAATGTTGTTCTCAACTGGCCAAATATCCTTTTACTTTTGGAGTAAATCTTTTGGTGATCAAATTATATGTCTTAATGACACTGCACATGTTAAGCTCTTTATGGGCAGGGTTTATGTTTTAAATGGCCTTCTGTTTGTTTTTGACATGGTACATAATAAACCAAAGACACTTTTTGCCGAGATGGAATTAAAAAATATCTGTACAAATTTAAACTCACATTAATTTGAACAAATATTTTTTTCATTAAAATACCGGACTAAAAATGTGTGGTCTTTCTGTCTCTTTTTCTCAACACATCCTGCCCCTCAACATTGTCCATGTTACCATTCAGGGCCCTTTGATTCGAGATTGTTGTTGCATCTGACCACAGCGTCCAGGGAAATGGCCCAGTCAGAGCAGCCCCTGACTGTTTTGCGCTGTCGTCATCTTGAAATGACAACATATATAATGCCCATCCTGCTAGTATCCACTGAGTATACCTCTCCAGCTGACTGATGTAAGCATGCTTTAAGCTACTTATTTGCTGAGTTTATTTGATACATAAGAGTAATGGAAATGGTTACTGAATAATATAGTTCTATCAACACTAACTAGTAATTGATGCTCCTTAAATAGGACAGTTTATAGTTTAAGTAGTGATTTTAATAGTGGGAGACACAATAATGCATGGACTATAAAAACAGTGCAGCAGAGACATGGAAGTTAATTAGAAATTGATTGAAATACAGTTCCTTTACCTCTTAAGCAGTATGTCATTTTGTCTTTTATTATTAGGGATTAATAAACTATTTTTATTCCTCATTCATAGGGCAAAAAAAGTCAAGCCACAATCTTTAATTTACAACAAACAACATAAATACAGTTCACAAATCTCTAATGTCATGTTGTAGCTGTTTGTAATTAAGGACTATGGTGTGGTATGACTTTTTTGCTCTCTGAATGATGGTCATTAGCAATTTGTGTATGTTGGGCGTGAATAAGATTATAACTATATATTGGTCGTGACTGTAGCCAATACGATGTGGCCAGATATTATTTACAGTCAACCATTGGTTATTTCTCAATGAAACAAAAAAAACTGCTATTCTATTATTTGTAATAGCATATTCTGGTAAAAATCTATCCAAAGCCTTTTCCTGATAAAATACATTGGAGATTGTAAATCTGGTATTTATGAAATAGAAACAAATCTAACATTCAAACTAAGAAGTAAACCATTTACTAATGATTGCATGGAATGGATAGAACTATAGAAGAGATTCTTCTGTACCCACATAAGCCTCATCAACTCGATAATGTATTGATACAAGCTTAGGGTCAAGGCCCTACAATTAGCAAATATAAGAATGTATTGTTCTATTGTAAACGCTGGCAAAGGTCTCCTCTATTGATTAATGGCAGACAAATTACACGATACAAAATTTTTATCATTCATTAAATGCGCTATCATCATCTGATTTTTAACCAGTTTCTTTGACACATGATGGTTTCTGCATATCATTAGAATGTCTAATGTATGTATTGCCTCAGGTCCTTTGCAGATGGGGTCCCCCCTACTTTACTTGTATGATATAAAAATGCCTTTTTAGATAGCGGAAAGAATGACCTAATTTACTAAAAAACCTGTCTCCCCCCGCCCAATCCATTCCACCTCCTTTTCCTCACTCCCTCCCTCCCTCCCAGCCTCCCTCATCCCCCCACACAGGCCCGATGGAGCCGGAGTTCTGCTACGGGAATGGCTCGTGTTTGAGGACGGTCTACCCTGTCACTGTCCGCATCACCCTCTACTTGGCCCTGGGTCTGCGGTGGTCCTCACGGGTGCTGGGTAACCCTCTTCGTGATCGTCTCCATTTCCTCACTTCAAGCAAACTCCACACTCCCACCAAACTACCTGACCCTATCTCTGGCCGTGTCCCGACTTCCCTGCTGGGTTCTGGTCATGTTTCCCTGGCATGATCAATGCTGTCGAGACCTGCTGGTACTTTGGGGGACATGTTGATGTAAGCTATATAACCAGCTCCGATGTCTTGCTGGTGTACTGCTTTCTATATTTGAACCTGTCCTTTATATCCATCGACCCGCTATTATGCCGTGTGCCACCCTATGCTCTACCCCCGTAGAGATAACGTTCACACACCGCAGTCGTCATGATCCTGGTCACATGGGTGTGTCTCTGCTGTGGGTTGGCTTCGGGATGATCTTCCTCAAGCTGAATATTAATGGGAATGGAGGAGTTCTACTATAACAACGTGGTCTGCGAAGGAGGGTGCATTCTGTTTACGACTGGGGTGGCCAGCACACTCTCGGCCGTTATCGCCTTCTACATCCCCGGGGTCATCATGCTGGGCACTTACCTGAAGATCTACATGGTGGCCCAGAGACAAGTGCGCACCATAGGCCTACAGAACAGCCCGCTCCTCCAAGGTGGACAAGCACCAGAGGAAAGCCACCAAAACGCTGGCCATCATCATGGGCGTGTTTCTGTCCGTCTGGTTGCCGTTTTCCTCCTGTTTCAATAATTGACCCCCTCATCGGCTACTCTGTACCGCCTGCTTTGTTCAACACATTCGTGTGGCTGGGTAGGTATTTCACACTCCACTATCACACCCATTGGTTTACGCCTTCTTTTACAGCTGGTTTAGGAAAGCTTTTCAAATCATCATTTCCGGTAGGATCTTTCGGTCGGACATGTCGGACACAAAACTGTTTGCAGAGACTGACAGTGGTTTTCATGTTGAGGATTCAAGAAGATGTGGGGCCATGAAAATTGATGACCAACTGATTGGAGGAATTAAAAAAATCCAAACGTTTTTCCCCATTATGTTTACACGTCATTAAAATAACCCATATCATAATTCATGAAACAAAAAATCACCAATCTCTGAAATTTATTGTGGTATCATTTTATGGTAATTTGCATGCTGTGTTACAAAGTGTGAAAATGGTCATGATAACACACAAAACTACTAAAAAATGTCTGATAGGATGTACACAAAAGCAGAAAAAGGAGGACACACAAAAAAATACAAAAAATGTAATACAATATATCCAGTACATTGTCCTGCATGACAACAAGTCCATGGCAGATTATGTCAGAAATATACATTAAATATTAAAGAACGTTTTGTACAAAAAAAGTCCTCCTCACTACAGTGAATCTATTTTTTGGGGAGATTTGCTGTCCTGCTCATGAAAATGACACAAAAATATAGAATAACTAAAATGCATAACAAACTGATGATGATCTACAATTCTACCACATGTTAGGGTCAATATTGTCTGATAAAGCTGTGTGTGTGTGTGTTTTTCTGTTTGAATAACCAATTGATTGTGAGACACTTAAAAAGCATTTTGTTTGATGGATTATGATCATGGTAAGACACACATAAAGGCATATACTAATTATCTTCAGAGACACAATTGGTATACGGGATTCTTAATTTGAAATGTTCCCAAGCAATAGTAACTTTATGTAGCTGTTAATATAAGATCAATTTTGTGGCATGGTTCCACCAAGTCCATTCTCTCTATCTCCAGTAACCTCTACAAAAGTGGAAACCATGAATAATGGTCTTCTTCAAAATAAATGCTAGAGAACTACTAAAAAAGGTTTACACTGATGGAAAACATTGGTGTTAAAAGTACCCCTTATTATTGTCACACTGTTCATTTCTGCAAAAACAATTTCAGCATCTTTAAAAAACGTTGTTCTATTTCATTCCTACTGACTGCCAGAGGTAAAATGAAAAAAAAAAAAAATGTATTATTATTATGAAGTTTGTCCCTTCTCACTTCTCGCAGAATTTCAGGATTACAGGTGAAAAGTAAACAAATCGTTCCAAAACTAATAGTTTGAATAGCTCGTGGCTCTTCGCAATAGAAGAGGTTGGGTCTCTTCCGGATATAATTTGTCCTCTAGAGGCTGCGACTTGCCAACCAGCTGTGATTATTATTTTTGTTGGGGTTGCTACTGCAAGCACATGTTCTTCAAGTTTTCTTTATTCTGTTTGCCAGTGATTTGTACAGCTAATTGCTCCTGCGTACTTCCAGCTACAGAAACCATTCAACTATCAAAACGTCCAGCTTTTTAACGACATGATGGCTGTATCTTGGCGTTTTTCAACTCTTTAACCTTTTTTTTTTTAACTATTAAGCATTTTTGGCTTATTTTTTTAACATTGTAAGGTCATGGTCAGAGAATTCTCTGACACTAAACTACTTCACACATGGTAACTTGGTCAATTTCAACGTTCAAACATTTACAAATCAACAACACTTGTATCATCTGAAAACCGGATTTCGATTACCTTTAGTATACTGATTCTATTTCAGAATTCACAGTTTAAGTTCCATATCCGGCTACATTTTCAGTTGGGTCTCAATTGATTTACGCTGAGTTGAGCGTGGAGGACGTGCAGGCAGTGGCTGCCAATTGGGCGGTTTTACCATCTGCAGGCATTTTAACAAGCACACTCTCGCAGTTCGTTAGGCGAAACTCTTCTAGCTTTATTATTATTTCCCAGCGGCGGCTTGGAAATAACGGCGGCTCTCGCTGGTTGAAAGTTTCTGTTTTTGCAGAAATTAACTGTTTGAGAATAATAAAGGGTATTTAACATCAATCTAAAATCCATCAATGCATATAACCTATTCTAGTTGTACCCGCTAAATGAAATGATTAACTCCCAAAAAGCATGATATGACGGACTTTAAATGAATGTATCGCCCTAAAAGGAACAAGTTGCCTTGGTTTTATTATCCAGGGCCTTGCTAGATAACACCAGAAGCAATTTGTGGAAAGCTGCATGGCCCCACTTCAGCCGCAGATCATGGCCACCTGGATTGCCCTGTATATCCTCGGTGTGGAACCACCTGAGAGCGGGCTTTCAGACAGAGGCATGCATGAACTGCAGTTTCATGCCAAGGGCTATGAAGTTAGCCAAGGCTTTGCTGAGATGGAGGCTTCTTCATGATACATAAAAATGTTACCCCAGCTGGCATGGCAGCCTCTTACACGCTTTGTATTAATATCCACACATCGGCTTTGTAGAGGGAGGCGATTGATTGGCTGCATTATGCGTCTACAAAGACTAGTGCCCTAACGTCAGACACGCTCTAGCCGACATCCGCGACCGACGCCATGGAGTGTGAACAAGGCGTCAGGGCGCAGGCAGGGATGCGCATAGTGCTGGTGCAATCGGTGCTGGATGAGGCCTCAGTGGCAGCTGCCACGCCAAGTGGCTTCTTTATAGGAGCCCAACAGCATTCTAAAGGAGCCTTTCAAGTTCCTCCCCCACAGCCCTACATTTAGGAGCTTTAGAGGTGCTGGTCAGACCCAACCCACAACACACACAATCGACTCCTTTCCCACATGAACCCAGCTAGGCTCATGTCAACTACAGCAAGAGCTTGCCCTCGCCACCCCAAACAGGCTTGTGTTTCTGTGAAATGCATTGGACTCCCAGCAGATGATGCCTCCCTTGTTGTGGCCCAGTAGACCAGGCTTCGTCTTCTTCTTAATTTCAGAATGAAAGAAAGTTGCCATACAGCATGCTAACAACAGTCTCAGCAGTGCTACCCCGGCTGGACCTCCTCCAGCTGACGTCCTCTCCAGGTATGGATGAACACTACAGTTGGACCCCAGCATCCAAGCACAGGAGGAGTCAGGTTTCCAGGCAGTAGCCTCCAATATCTCCATTTGCCTAGCGTACAGGTCTGACCACGTTTAAATGTTTTGGAACTTTGCACCATAAATTCCTGGCTAGCATTTTGTGGTTCATCCTGAGGGCCAAGCATGTCCTTCGTGCCTCAGACACTCTGTGGCTCTTTCCTGTAAACCACCATGGGGGTACGAGTAGTCGCGTCCGGGGAGGTCTCTGGCGGATGCACAAATCATCTCCGCTGGTATGGACTATTCTTCATGCCTGGAAAGCGTTCAGGCAATGTCTTCCTCGTTGGCGGAACCTTTTCTCTCGGCTCATGTGACCGCCAAGAGTTTGTGGGAGCACTGAAATCTGCACAGGTTGATGGCAGCCAAAGGAGGTAGACCATTATGCTCCAGAGCCTTGACTCGAGTGGCCTCACTTGTGATCTCCTCTGAGGTGAGACAACCCAGCCCCTTCGGGCAGACTCTTCTCTCCATCCTCTGGCTAGCAGCCTTCTTTATGCCTTTTACACCAAGCCCCCTGCATTTGGCTGATGCTACACGAGAGGACAAACGGGGCCAGCCCACATGCTGCTGCTGTGAAACCCCTTAATGGCCAGGGAGATATTGGATTACCCAGGCTGCCACAGGCTCCTCTACGGTACCATGGCGGGAGCTGCTTCCTCAGCTGGCAGGTTGTTGAATTTGGCACTGAAACGAGCAGAACACTTGCATGTCTTGCGGTCTGAGACCCACCTTTTTAACAAGACTTGACCAAGCAGTGCGTCGAGACAATTTTAAACTTGCGTGGCCGCCATCATCAGGTCCTCTAAGGTGAATAGATGGAAACGCGAAATGTTTTCCAATTGTGCAACGCCCAAGTAAGGGCTCGAAGCACTGCCGGTTGCTCAGTATATTACGATTCGTAACATAGAAGCCGGTTAGACGGAAAGCTGGCCAGTCTCTATCTGAGTGTCTCCGTGGCTACTATTGTATCACAGCACGTTAGGTAGGGAACCAGAAGGTCTGGGTCACATCAGCCTTGTCACCAGTTTCCGAAAAAGCGGGCTCAGGGCAAACACCC
>OLKM01002592.1:0-22500 GCA_900291075.1 Melanogrammus aeglefinus
TTTGTGGTGGATAGCGTACATGGTTCTTTCGTCACATGTTACGTTATATAGCACTGAATTCTTCATAACACGCGTTACACCCGTTGGCTAGCTCAAAAATCATCACCGTCTTTCCTCACTCGCGAATTACCGCGCCATTCAGCTTGCGGTGTGTGTGTAATCATGAAACAATCTAGCACACGGCGTTTGTATGCACTTGATGCGCTGGTTTGTACATATTCAAAGAGAGCTATGGGTGCTGCCTTCAACCTCGCCTGGACAAACTTAGCGTCAATGGCTCACCAACTGCTCAGTTTCTATATGTGGAAAATCATGGCTGCCTTGCATCACGACAATATGGCCTCTTTAGCCCAACACCTCCTGAAAAATTCCCAAATGCATATTATTCTGAAGCCTCCTACTTCATTTTAGATTTCCAAGGGGTGTTGTCAAAGGACATGGACCAAATTAACCAGGCTATGGGTCTTAGCCAACCAGCAAAATCCTTAAATTCAAAATGATCTCCATATTATCACGCCTGTATATTTATTGTTCACATGTTACACTTATTGACTATTATCCTTACACTAGGCTATTCACAAGGGTTTATATAATCAATTATATTTATGACATTTAGTCATGTTTTTTTAGTCCTAATTTGTGTTGTACTACGCAGTGTTGAGTTCAGGGATGAAGGCTGAGGCCCACATGTTTTTGATGTTTTTTTTTTTTTTTAAATGGGCAGGATTTTTCCATTTTCTGCAGTAAATGTCAAGAATAAACTTTGATTAAAAGTTTCCATCTTCATTTGAATACCATTCTGTCTGTGTGGTTCCTCCTTCTCTTACAATTCACACCAACATGGATTCCGACCGGTCTGCAATACCTTTTCAATAGCTAGCTGAATAAAATCAATATCTAATTGATAATGCTTTTTTAATGAGAACCGCTACTTCTGTGAACTACGTAGACATCAGTTTATAAACTTAACTAAAACATGAAATCTATTGTGATATGTTCTACAATACATTTTATCCAATAATCTTGTATTCGATTTTATTTTATTTTTACTTTTTTTGTTTCAACTCATGTCCAACTATGATCCATAATTGATTCGGTCAAGTCTTATCTTTTAAGGGCCCATAGAATAATAATACTGGATCGTACTACTGCTCCCCAGTTAGGTTTGGCTTGTGACCAAAGGTTCTTTGGGGGAAAGGGAAAATGGAGTTGGCGAGCAAAGGTTGAGTGAAGGAGAGTTGGCCATTGGCAAACACTCGAGCGCCCTGCCTGTGAACAGGTTCCTCCGGTAGACCAATGTGAAGTACTCCTTCCCGCTTCACACGTGAGTTCATAGATCAACACGAGTTGGCGCACTAATGCCAGTGGGTGTATTTTCCATAAGCTATGGGTGTGTGTGGCTTGCAGAGTATGCAGTTGCGTAAGATTAGGTGATCTATTTCACGGACTGCATTCTTTAAAGAGGCTTGGAGTTTAAATTCAATGCTGTGAGCTTTGGTTTACTTTTATGCGCTCCTTGCTGACGTCACATCCCCAGAAAGCAGGCATGTGTAATGAGTTCCACTAGACTAGTCCATCTGGTGATAAGGATGACGGTTAAAGCTGCGATGCCAAAAAAAAAAAAGTATCGTTACCGAGGCTTCGTTATGGTATTTTTAGAAAACAGTTCGTATACCAGTCATAACAAAAATAACTTTGAACTTTAGCCGAGTGTTATTGAGTTAAAAAAAAGTCCCAAAATGTCAAAACAAAACCATAGATTTTCCTTAAACCAAAGGCTAAACTAGTATTACAGCAGGAGTTTTTCCAGGCATCAGGAAACGTTCATCGTCACAAGCTTGAATGCCTTGTAAGAGACGGAACGTGGAAAGTAATGCTTAAACATATGATTTCATATAGTGAATTCCAATGTGTGTCGAAAGTGAGATTTAGGCCTACTAGAGTAGATTATGTTAGATTACAACAGCTAAAACACAAGTGTTACAAAATGATCGACTTAGTACAATATGGTACTTTTGGCATTAATTGTAAATTTTAGAGAATTGGTTGCACGAATAGGCCTACGATAATCATGCCAACTGTCAACAATGGACCTCAGCGCAATGTTGCGTTAAAATAAAAACATAACACCGATAAATTGTGGTGTAGGAAAAGTGTTTATTGAAAGGCCAAAGGATTTAAAAAAATCGGGTCAGCAAATCGAAGCTTTAACAAAGTAACAGTGATTGAAACGAGTTTCTTAAAATACTAAAATATATATACAATACATATTTGAATGGCAAGGAAAGTTTATATTTACAAACAATATAGGAAAGGAATCTCAATATTAGAAAGCGGTACAAAAGAAGTAAAATATCAAAAATATTACAAGATTTGGGAGGAGAAAGCAATAACTATATAATAGCACTGCTGATCTACATATTCTTAAAGCCGAGTAACTACAAAGTTATTGCATAGTATAATCACTACGATGATAATGCAGTACCATATTAATCAGCGGACGCCGGTTTGTGGTCTTTGCTCTTGGCGTGTGTCTTTTTGGTGCGCGGCACCAGGAACACGCTGCCGTCAGTGGTCTGTTGCAGCGAGTAGTCGGACGGGGAGTAGGGCTTCCCCTCCTCGTCCCTCAGCATGCTGAACACCTGCAGGTACAGCGTGCTCAGCTGGTGCTTCATCTTGCGCAGGCTGCTCCCGTTCTGGCTTCTCTCCATCTGCAGCAGCTCCTTCTCCTCCGTCAGGGAGTCCAGCTCGTACTCCAGCCCCACGATGTTCTCCATCTTGCGCTTGCGGCAGTTCTGCGCCGCCACCTTGTTCTTGCCGCGGCGCCGGATGTCTCGCACCAGCGCGAGCTGGGCCTCGTTGAGCTGGTGCTTGGACATGAGCTCGTTGAAGTCGTACGGGCAGGTTGATGATCATGTCCACGGTGAAGGGGATGCGGAGCGCCCGGGCCCGCTGCTCGTCCCGGGAGAGACGCACCTCAGAGCGCCTCTTCTGCTTGTCTTTGGTGAACGGTCCCTCGCTCTGTCCGCCCTCTTCCACGGGCTTGGAGTTGTGCAGCTTGGGCTTCTTGTCCGTCTGGGGCTCCGGCGGCCCCGCCTGCGACAACATGAGCGCACTTTGCTGGAAATCGTCGGGTTGGAAGTTCAAGGAAAACATCTCGGAGTAATCGGACTCGGCGCTCCCGGGGTTGAAATCCAAGTCGTCCATGTCGCTGTCGCTGAAACCGAAGGAGCCATCGCCGTAGACGGACTTCTCCGGCGAGCTGGCCTGGGGGCTGGTGTTCAGAGAGATGCCCGAGTCGGAGTCGGGGACCTCGGCCGTGGGCTCCTGCTTGCCACCTCTCCAGCGCCTCTCCCAGGGGCGAGTGGCTGTGGACGTCCATGGCGTTTAAAGGGGGCTTCTTTGGTAGCTCGGGCAGAATGCTGCTTTCTTTGTGCTCCATTACGTTGGCCTCCACGTCCTCCGGCGGGCAGAGGACGGGGTCGGGGAAGAAGGTGTCGCAGAACCCTTTGGTGCCCAGGTTAGCGTTCCCCATCAGGGGTTCTGGTGGGACCATATCGTGAAAGACTTCCTCGAATGCGTTGATGAAGGTGGGGGGGCAGGCCTCCACCGGGTTGGGCCCCACGTTGGGGGCGTTTGACAGGGGGTAATATGTGTAGTTTCCCTCTTGTACGTCGGGGATGCTCGTGGGAAGGTATGCCGTTGTCTCCAGGGGGTCCTCCATCTGCAAGTTCAGGCAATGCTGGAAAACACAAACAACTGAATAAGTACAACCCTCAAGCTCTCGACCCTACACAACAATAACAGTACAAATGTAATAACACTTCTTTATTTCTAATATGTTATTGTAATACTCTACACACAAGGGCAAGCGCAGATATCATGATTGTAGTTTTACCACTAAAATAATTGAATGTTTAGGTCAAAGTGTCGCTAAAGAAGAACTTTTGTAACACTTGTGACTTGACCATGCAAAAAGTAAGGCAAGACTTGAGTGTCTACGGCATTTCCTGCCTCAAATGCGCAGAGCTATAAGTCATACTAACTGCTTGAACCAAGGAGTATGTGTGTTACACAAGATGGCTGAATAGATGGGTCCAAAACATAAGAAACCCAAGGCCAAAGTGGAACTGATTCATGTGTTGAAACATCCCCAAACATCCCCCTCTTTGTCTGTAAATGGGAATGGGAAGTGGTCCAGAGACAACATCCCTAAACAAGCATGTGACCCACGGCATGTTTCAAAGGAAACGCAACTCGGATCTCCTCCACACCAGTACCCTCTGAATAAAGCAAGCTATTGAAAGCCTTTTTAAGAGTCTTCACAGCAAGACAAACACAGGTGCTGCCCATATCCCTGCTTACAGGTCTGCTTCTTTCTTGTACCAGGGCACGGTTCGTAGCCCTCACTAGTTGGGTCTGCTGCCGCCTCTGTAAAGGGTCCGTTGCTAGCATACAGCTCTGGGCAAGCCAAAGTGTATTTAGTTTAATGTGTATAATCATTTGTCATTATTGTCATAACATAATTACCAAAAAACTGGTACTGGCCCTAGCACACGTACTAAACTAGCACTATGTCTTTAATATTCAACCAAATCATCTGCGTCCAGGAAACGTTGTGCACGCTAGTGTTTTCATAATTGGTTTACCCCGTGTAAATAACCCTCTGCTCTGGGTGCTCCTGTGGTGAAAACAATTCATCAAGGTGGAACGAGATGCACCTGGCTCTGTGCAGCGCAGTCCCCTCCCGGTGTAAACATCGCCGTGACGCGTACGAGACGGACAGAAGCCTTCCCGTCAGTCCCCCTTGTTGTTTTGTATTAGGTTGGTAAATTAATCTATAGATGCTACCAACCAATGGCTGACTGAACGGCTGGTATTTATTTGATTAGCATTCGCTAAATAAATAAATACCAGCCATTCATCATTCACCTTCACTAACTGTTGGTCGTAGAACTAACCAAATTGAAGATGTCTTCAAATTTGCGTCCTACATCTAATGGCGTGCCGACGTAGCGGTGCAAAAATAAAGGATTAGTACCTGCAGCTCCGGGAGGGACCACAGCTCCATCCAGGCCTGGTCCATCTCTGGTCCCCTCCTGTCTGCGATGATGGGGGTGGGGGACAGCGACGCCAGGGGGGCAGTGGGTGGCTTGGAAGACATGAGGCTGTGGGTGTCTCTGCTGGGGACTGGGGGGGGCACAGCGGCGGTGGTGTCCAGGCAGGCGGAGGTGTCCTATAAATCACACGCACACACAGGCATAAATCTCGATTAGGATGCAGCAGACCTTTCGGAGGAGGAGGGTGGTGTGATACGACTACATGTGTTAACTACTCTGAAATGAGGCATGGCTCTTACCTCCACCAGGGGGAATGTCTCCGCCAGCAGCTGCATACATTCATCAAATGACAAGGAGTCATCGCCTTCCGGGAAGTTCACATTCTGCCGGGGAGATATGGGTTCAGCGCTTTGAATAAAACACGACGGCACAGACTCCGCACTATGTTTTTTGTGGCGCGGGATCACGTTAGATAAAAGAAATCCCAGTGTCCTTTTGAAAGGCCGAGAGCCTAAATCAACTGTACCGCAGCCAAGCTCACAGAATGCAAAGCCGCAGAGCCACCTGTGCTCTCCCCCTGTGTTTCCTTACCGTGCCCAGGATAAGGTGGTAACCTAGCTACAACAACAAGCTAGCATCCAATAGAGCAACAGCAGGCAGGGGTCGGGGGGGGGAGGGAGAGACAGAGCAGAGGATCCGCCCTTGAATCCCCTAAAATAGACTTGTGTCCGCGTCTCCGTGTGCGTACCTGTATCTCCACCAGGGGGTTGGCGGTCGCCTGCGTCGCCGCCGGTGGCGCTGTCAGGGCGCTGCTGGCCAGTGGCTTGGGGATGTACTCTCCCGTCTCCTCGTCGAGCTGCAGCTGGTCCAAGAGAGCCTTCTGCTCGTCCCTGAGCCGCTGCTGCTTCTTCTCCTCCTCCTGCTCACTCCTCCGCTGCAGGGCGTGCACCTTCTGCCGGTGGTTCTGGTCGAACACCTCCCGCCGGGCGCCCAGGTCCACGTCCTGCCTCCAGAGGATGTCGATCAGCTCCACGTCCTGGGAAGAGAGAGGCCGCCATTGGGCGTTTTGTTTTTTTAGGAAGGAGAGCGAGGCGCGTCACGAGTCGTCCACCACCACCACCACCCACCACCACCACCACCCCCTCCACCTTGTGTTTATCTGCAGCAGCGGGAGCGGCATGGCGGGCCCCGATCGGGGAGAGATTGTCCCTGGCGCCCTGCTAGCGCTGTTGCTGTGGGGAGCGTAGCTGCGCCAGCTGCCACACCCAGTCCCTCGGTATCGGTGCGTTGTAGGAAACGTAGGCTGTAATGTCATGTGGATCGGGCCTCATGAATAATAGATGCGCTTCTCCATTCTCCCACACCGCGAGGTGTTTCCATAACATAGAAGCAACCAACGATGTTGGTGTTTGTACCATTTGGCGAGAGAGGGAGAGGATTCTGAAGTTGTTTACCCTCAGCTCTGTGAGGATACTGATTATTTGGAATCATTTCCTCAGTGTTTTTATAAATTGTCTGTTTACAGTGTAAGCCGCATATATTCTCAATTTCAGTCCACCAAGTTAACATGGAGTATGAAGGTTTACAATATTATTCTATGAATAGATCTAGATAGATCTATTACATAAAACCGAATGGAGGCTATGTATGGTAGAACTCAAAATAAATAACTGTCCTTTTTAATCATTATCTCTTATATGTTTTGTTTAACGTCAGAATATCAGTGTTTGTATGGCTTACTTTATATATACCAACATCATACCATGGACGGCACCACTAGCGAGTTAGGACTATACTATAAAAGCGCAATAAATTCATGTAATGTGTATTCATGTAATAAATTCCCCTAAAATGTGTACAGCAATTGCCTTGAGCAACAGATGTAGAAGAGTTTCAGACTGTGTATGTAAGTAAGAATAATGTTGATATTTTAACCCCTAGACCACACAGAGAGCATATTTGTCAGTAATATCCAAATACACATTGGCTTGAACATCAGGGAACATCATCAGACTGTCCAGACTTTACAGAAGGAAGTCATTCACAAGGTCTTTGGATGACGAAACCAAGATATTGGGTCACAGGAAAAGCTCAAGGCATGTGACTGTGAGGAGAGAAAAAAACTATACCGTTTGGTTATGTAAAACAACCATATCAAAATAACGTAGGCTACTTATTCAATATAGAATCTGGAATTTATTTTTGGCCTGCTTAGTAACCTTAGCAATAGTGTCTAGCTTGTGAAGACCAAATTATTACTTCAGATGGGAGTCACAGAGGTGAGATTCAAGGCCTACACTGTTTCCTTCTACAGCGGTCTGTTAGAGCAGGACGGCAAATAAGAACCCTCTCACTTTCTGCTAAGCTTTTACCTCAGTGTTGCATCACATTATGTATAAGGACATGACAGTATGAGGATTAAGTGTCATCAAAGCTTCCGCAAAGCATACAAACTATATATACCTTGTGAAAAAACTAAAATAACAAGTGAGAGGGAGTAGGGAGAGCAGGCCGATAACATTTCGGATGGAATGAGGAAGTATCTAATAGTATCTGGGATCGGCAACATAAACACCTATTGTGGTCACGGTCAGCCATGTTTTCGACACTGAATAACCACATTGTGCCCCTGGTCACATGTAACATCACACATCACCCCAGGGACTCAATGCGTCCATTTCCTATTTAAGGAATAACATTGGAAGCTCAACGGATTAATCCACCAGGTTATTAAACAGGCATTGTGTTTTGAACTTAGAACCTTATTAATTAAATATTAAACATTGTATAATAAAGTCGTAATCTTATGTGTAATAAAAAGAAAAAACAGCATGAATAACATGGAAACTGGAAACTTGGGAAGTGATTATTACGGTAGTCTATCCGGTAAATTCACTGCTGGCAGGCGAACAAGGAAATTGGCGAGAAATACAGAAAGACGGATATCCAGCGAAACCTTAGACGACCCTCCAGATAAACGACCACAACGCATTAATACATGAATAAGTAACAATAACATTTTGAGTATGAGCTAAATTTCTTCTCGGTTGGTTTGGGTTGTTTGGATAACATGGGGGTTCTCCACATGAGTTCACCTGAGACCAGCTTCAGTGGTCATGCACCCTTGAGCGAGGAGGCTGATGAAATACAAGTCCACGTTCAGACACCCCCCCGCCCACACACACGCACACGCACCACTGCAACAACATAAACCAACAACATATAGCCAAGCTACCTGCCTCAGAGCAAAATGCTCTGATTCCAACATAAACTTTAACCCTGAATATCAACACAGGGAATATACAACATTCAGCCGTCCCTGGCGCTATGGGCCTATCATAAAACAAGTAGTATAACACACACACGCACACACACACACACACACACACACACACACACACACACACACACACACACACACACACACACACACACACACACACACACACACACACACACACACACACACACAATGATATCTGATCACATGCGAATGGGCTGTTGAGGGGAGGGGTTGGCTGACAAATATTACTGAAAAGCTGAAAAGCTCAGAGAAAGACCATCCCGGTTACCATGTTACTGTCAGGCCCACATTGATCCGCTGTCACTTTGTTTTCTTATATAACTTTGTGTTGTAGCAGTCCACAGTATGGAAACGATAGAAACGTCTAGAAGCCCCAAGCCATACCCCTTATTGCTTCGCAGTGTGGGCTAATCCAAGACTGCAATGTGTCCTAATGAATCACGAGACAGAATACCTTTTAAAATAATTATATGAAATTGTAAATCCACTCCAGCTCAACTACTTCCGTTCATTAGTAACGCAGTAGGTCTCCTGACGCCGCCCGGGGAACTGCGCACAGGTTGGGCCTGTCCCGCACCACGAATGTCAAATGGAAATATCCCGGGAAGATCCGACCCATCTGGGTCCCCCTCGCTGGTCCCATAACGGGATCTCCCCAAAGGATAACGAGTACAAGACCCCCAACACCACTGTCTGACCGGCGGCTGTGTATAACAATAATATGACATTTCGCTGCTACGTATTTACCTGTTGACTGGGAAGTATGTCAGGCACCTCAATGTCCATCATCGTGGAGCTGAATGGAAGGGCCGCGTTGTAATGAAATGAAAATAGATTTAATTCCTTAATATCGGGTCAGAATGGAGACAGACGGAGTCCGGCGCCGTGACGCTGGGGAGGAAATATTGCTTCTAATGTAACGAAAATGAACAAAAACCCCTGAGCAGGCTCTAGCCCCGCCCACATGCCGCGGCAGCCAATCACGGGGCTCAAACTAGCAGCGGTGGGATCGTCCCCTCCCCGTCGTCCAATGAGACGTTGAGGGGCGGGGCCTGCACCCACAGTCCACTAGGGCGATGTCTTTAAGCGCCTCTATTATCGGATCTCTCCTCCGGCGCCCTCCCTCCCGCTTCCTCTGTGTATACACAATGCTGCCTGCATGTTTACACGGCAGAGCTTGTGCAAAGTTATGCATTTCAACATCTTAGGTATGTCCAAGACCTATTGAATAAAATGATTCATCAATGAAAAGTAATAAAGTAAAGTGATAAATAAATATCGAGTGATGAAATGCACAAACATCGGCTTAAGTAGTGAGTCCTGGATAAAGCAACCCTAGTTATGTGAAGTTGAAAACAGGCTTACATAGCAACATTTGGTGCGGTGGTTTAGCGACCCCTTCTGGCTACAACGGCCGGGAGCTGGAGGCCCTTGGGCCCCGACGCTCCAGGGTAACGTGTCGCCCCGCGGGTTAACGGTTAACCCGGCGCTTGGTCGCCAAGGCAGTGCACACACTCGAGGGTTTCAGGGGGCTTGACAACAGTAGGCCTATACAATTCACCTTTCTCTCTATTCCTTGGTATTTTAATGGGGAATAATAAGCCTCCATCGAGATAGGGTACTTGTGCCCACTGATTGTACACATGCACCCCGTATGATGTAACTGCTGAATTAGATTTTTGAGATTATACAAAATGAACCCTAAATCCTATCGCTATCGTGTATATTTTACGTGTAAATAGGGGTATGCGATGTAAGAAGTGTGAATGCAATATTATACAAAGATTTATTTTAAATCATCAAGGTATGATAGACTTGGAGATCTTTCTGTCACCTCACCGTCAAGAACATTACACATTTCGTGCAGCCGGTGCAAAGTGCCACTCTGCAAACCCACCAAAAGGCGATAGTAGAAAAAAGGCCTATTTTTTCTTTTGCGCGTGCACGGAAGCGCGCTCACGTTTGGCAGCTCCACGTCGACATTCTTCCAGCTGCAGAGAGTGAACCGCACGGGACTGGAGGAAGAAAGGTAGAAGCAGCACAAGGTACCTCACGAATGGTGTTCCGAGTCCGCGTATGGACATCTTACCCAGTGTCCTGGCGCCTTCGCCTTGTGTTCCTGGCATGACACGTAGCCTAATGTTTCCAGGTCTCTCGCTGCCTCTTTTGCCTTTTGTAATCTACTGTAAGCCCTCGTGGTGGAGTGCAGCTGGTCTCTCTGCGTCTACCTCTACCAGGTACGGTATACGACTTTAAAAACGAACTTCTAAACATTTACTTTTAGGTGGAGTACTTGTTTTGACTAGAAGCACACTTTTGTTTTTTGTTTTGCAATTTCCTCTTTGCACGCTGAAGACTGGTCCAGTATCACCGCGTTTAAAGAGGCAAGTGTCCGCAATAACTTTAAACAGTATGGCATAACTTCTTTTTTTTATTGCGTGTATTATGTAGGCCTACAACATTTGACATATTTGGGGCCATCATTTGCTACATTGTGTCTCTTAATTCGTTTCTTTTTGGGGGCGATTACTTCTGGCCATCTTTCAAAAGGTTATTTAATCAACAGGTAGGCTATGGCAATGGTAGGCTGTAGGCCTGCAAAAGATCACCGACTTGGACCAAAAGCAGTTCTGACAAATCTATTTGGGGTTTCAATAGTGAGGATTTATTCAGGTCAGCTGTCAGACAGCGGCCTAAATGTTTACTCTGCAACCTTGATTATTCGTCAAGGTTGAAGAGGTGAGTATAAAAACAGATCTTTGGTCAACCAACGTGACGGCCTTTTATACCTTTCCCTTTTCTCATCTGTTTTACTAATCGATGAAAGGAGATAAGTTGCCCATCCGAGCATAATCATCCGAGGTCTACAAAGGCCTGGTGCTCTGTCTTTTGTTATAGCAGTCTCACCATGTACAGTTTGAATTACAACAGCTTTGACTTGTGAGGAGGAGGAGGAGGAGGGCGGTGGAAAATACACTCCTAATGTTGAAAGCCTTCTACAAAATGAATAAAAACGAGATGAAACAAAATACGGCCTTTCAAGTGTTTTAAGTGTTGTGTTTCTGCACCACCGCCACAACAGGGTCATGGAGTCCTGGGCCGGCTGGCTGATGCTCTGGAACAGTCTGCTACCCAGCGCCTATGAGGTGGCACTATGGCTCCCCAAATAAAGTTCTGTGATACACTCAGACTGTAATTGACGGTAGTCAGTGCATTACAGAACTTTGTTTTGGGAGTAAAGTACTAACTGGGAACCGACCGACCGGCTGTCTGGAGTTTGTATGATTGTCTCCCCCAGATGGGACACCGTTGATTTAACATGCCTTTGTGTTTTTTTTTGTTTTTTTTAAATAAACGTTTGTTCTTGCTGCATTGCTGTTTGAAGTCTTTTATTAAACGGTTCCATTAATAATGTACTGGTCATTTTGTGTGGCTTGTGATGGCTATAAGTCAGTGGTATCATTAAGAATGAGTGCCATATGGAAACGGTCACACTTGTCGTGGAGGAGAGGCAGAAAGGCAAACTCAAAAGTAAAATGGCTTCAGGCGAAGGGTTGCCAGGTATTCTACAAAGTGGAGTAGGTTTTCCGCAAAAGCATATGCTGTGAAGTTTTTTTTTAAACTACCCAGCCAGGCAGAGTAGGTTTTTCTTTTCTTGGTTCATTTGACTTGCTACTTTCACAAAAATGTATTATGAGTAGTCAAGGCTGTACTAATATGCCAAGGCTTGGGTATCAAATTGACAAATTTGAAAAGTTACAACTTAATGTATAGCTGGTACCTTTTAGAGTGCCAAGTGTCACTTCACATCGCAATGCATGATGGGCGGAGCTGACCTCACATCCTACCAACATCCAATTCCAGGCGTTACGTCGTGAGATGAGAACGCCTGGAATGCGATGCTCCAAATTAGCGTTATTGGCGAGAGTGGGCGGGACATTCAGTTAATAAGTGGGGGCAATAGCAAGGGCGGGACTTCCGACCTACTTCGATATCTCCTATTTAATTTTGATGGAATCGCTTTATCAAAGTGTTTTCTCCTTGCGTTATTGTTCTTGACACGTTCTATTTATCCTCACTCTTGGGACTTTTACTGGCGTCCACAGGAAACAAGAAGCAAAATACCGGAAGCTGTATTGTGGTAGACCGGTATAACGTTAGAATCCGGGTCCCTCACTCAGACAACATCCCACTGAATGTGCGCCGACCTGAGCCAGCCGCCGCCGCTCCCTCCTTTCACAAATACGGAAGCAGCATGGCGTCGGACGGCAGCAGCAACAGCAACAGCATCCCCGACAGGCAACAAATCGCCCGGCAACGACTGAGGATAATCACCGGTCATATCCAGAAACCCCTGGACCCGTCCGATGGGAGCATCAGCGCCCGGGAGTGCAGCGTTCCAGACAAGCAGCCCGGCGACACGACCACCAAATCGGTTCCGAGGCGGAGGTGAGCTGCGACCCACCGGTCTCACTGCTGGACGGGCGGAGGGTCCTTCCTTCCGTGGGGGTTCTCGAGTGGGACTTGTGCTCCAGGATCCACGATACAATCGAACAAACCCCACAGAGATGCGTTGTGTGTGTGTGTGATTTGTTGTGGTGTGGGTTGCTTGGCAGTATTGTGGTGCAGCTGTCTGAGCCCCGGAGCCTGCAGCCAGGCGTATAATGGCTCGCTGTACTGGTGGGTGCGGTTGGATTCCTTAGGTCTGGTGGTATCGCGGTTGGGGGTTCAGGTGATAACATTCATCAGGTCATTCGTAGTTCATTTGAGAGCTGTGCGGATTATTATGAAGGCGTGAACCGCAACGCGCTGTTTGAACTGAGAGTGCCTGGCTTTGGTTTGGGTTTTCGCTTTTGGATTGGTTTGTTATCAAGCGGATGATATACTATATGCTTCTCTACACATACGTTAATGCAGGACTAATGCAGTTATAATGTGTTATTATGGGATGCTTTGCAGTTACACCCTCTTTGGTTGTCAAACGTGTTGGCGTGTTGGGATTCATTGCGTCTCTTTGCGTCGCAGTTTCGCAGTATCGGGTCGTTTGTGAAGTAAATGTTGTCTATGGATCTTGTTGATGTGTATCGCGGATGTTTTGACGTATTACGTATTAACCATAACTTAATTCGTGCAATTCGCAACCGTTGCCACAGATGTCAAACTTTTGCGACTCCTGTTGTGATCTGATTGGCTGAGACGAGCAGTGGTCTGACTTTTCACCCATGAAGTGGGCTGGAACAGTTCTGACGGGGAGCAAATGTGTGCTGACATCTAGTGTCAGACTGGGAACAACAGATTTCCAGGACATATCCAGATTTGATACAATACACAATAATGTAATTTTGCATTTCTTCATGTAACATGACATGACATTAGGATTAGTCCCTTGGGCATGTTTGGTCTTGGATGGGGTCCCAGCAGAAGGCACACAAACATTCTGCCTCAGGGTTTGTTTACATATTTTAATCCGGCTGAAACAATGGGCTCACCCGGCGATGACTGATAAGTTACCTGAAAACATTCACAAGGAAGTTTGGTTTTGTTATCCTAAATAGGAAGAAACTATAGGAGTTGGACTATAGGAATTTGACAGTTCTGCTACGTCTGTGGACAGGACAACAAGTGGGCATTGTGTGGCTGTCAGTGGGAACAGCAGAGGTGTGTTCGTGTTCAGCCGTTCTCTCTGTTTGTCATAGAGATTAGTTCTGTTGAGGTTCGTCCATTCTGTCTGTTTTGTAATAGAGCTGTAATGTGTGTAGTTTGGTTTCATTTGTTGTCGTTCATTTATTGTCTTGTTGCCACATAGAAATACTTCCAAAAATTATCCAGCCATGTTATAATCACCTTAGAAACCACACAACCGTTACACAAGCTTCTATCATACATCTTTAAACCTGTTTCTAGTCGTACTGGTCCCGTCTAGATTTCAGTGTGATAAGCTTTTGGTATTTTTAAACAAGTGCAATGATTTTCTGGGCTGTACATATCTGGTCACAAGTATTTCTGTTATGAGTGTGGTTTCACATGTCCTTGAGACTGTACAACCAGCCGGTTTGTAGCGCTTTGAGCAGAGTGTTACCTATGTTTCCAGCCGTTAAACACAGATCTCTACTGTTCCATAGCATCCTCTCGAGGACCTTTCACCTACGATGGGGAAGTGAGTCACGCCTTCCTTCCAACGGTTCTGCAACTGTTACGACTATGTGTATGTAATGGTCGCCCTATCGTATATAGCTTCAGGATATGTGTTGTCGCCGTCGGTGATGGGCTGAGTTCAGTCGTTTTCTTTAAAGACTAAAAATTCTTTATTCATCCCGAGCAGGGAATCTGGGAACACCTAAATGTTTAATTTGATGTAAATCGATATGACAGAAAAGGTGAAACTAGTCCATCCTTTATAGGTGGGCTTTGTTGATTGATTCTCAGGCAGTAGCCAACCAAACAAGGCACATTTGAGGAGGCAGTTAAAGAAAACGTAATGTCAATACATGCTCCTTTATTTGAGTATGTTGATGAAGTGCAACCGTTACGTTTAGAAGGGAGAGCTTCTGTCGTACACCTTTTTTAAACAGGTTCCTTCCTCCCTGTTTGTTTAAATTGTATAGTCGGACTGGTCCAGTTACGTATAGATTTCGGTGTGATAATCTTTTGGTATTTCTAAAGAAGTTGCAATAAATTGCTGTGACATGCATACATACATGTATGTATGTATGCATGTATATATGTATGTATGTAACACACATCTATACTGTCCGATAGCCCCCTACATGCAGCCTCTCCCTCACGATGAGGAAGTGAGTCATGCCTTCCCTTCCAGTAACTGTTTTGCAAGACTAACCACTATTTTGTAATCCAAATGTCCAACTATCGTACGATGGCTACATGAATACGTGACTACTTTATTTGAGTGCTAACATAATTTCCTCTCGGGTCCCAGTGTTACTGAGTGGTACTAACCTTGAACAAGGTTAAAATTAAAAAGTGTAATGTGAAAATTAATGTGTAAATGTGACTTCTTAAAATCATTGTCCTTTTCTCGTTTTAATCATTGTGGCTTTATCACTTTAACGCGTGCCAATCTGTTCTCTTAATTTCATCTCTCCAGACAGGAGGTGATGAAATGGAATGGCTGGGGCTACAGTGACTCCAGGTTCCACTTTAACAAGAAAGGCCAAGCAGAGTTCACCGGCAAAAGGTACACAGAGATATCTCGGTCGATTCCTGAAGGGCTTAGATGTTAGAATGCATCCTGGGAGTTTTTGGTGGCGATTCTCAGCCATATCGAGAGGACTCAAGAGATTTGTATTGCTGTCAAATCCTTAATCAAGGCAGGATGTAGAAGGGGGTGCCGTCTTTTGTTTACACAGACCACCTTTACATTTTCATCCCTGATAGCGCTGTATACTTTCACCCCTCCACAATATGAAGCTACTGCCATCTAGTGGTCGACATTTGAATTGCTCGTCCATCCATAAAAGTCTGGGCTTTGAATTTCCTGTAACTTAAGAATTGTGTTATGCTTATTCATAGCTACTCTTGTTTCGAAGGCTATGATTAGTGCATGATACTACCTGAAAGAAGCCTATTGTCTCGGTGATTCTTTAGCGGTCGAATGTATTTAAAATCTTCGACGAAAACAAAGTATGGCTCCTCTCTCTGCTTCCCCTGCTCTATTCTGCCGTCCTGGTTTCCCAAAACAAAGGCAGTGACTTTGCCGTGCCCTCGCTCTGTAATCACAACGAGTGACCTTAGAGCAGACGGCCTTGGATGCCAGACAAGTAAACAAGAGGTACGAAGTGCGTATTTGGTGCGTCAAGCTGCCTGGGTTCGTTGGCCATTTTCTCGACGAAAAGTCTGGGTGGGCCGCATGCAATAACAGTGGCCCGGATTGAACGAAAGAATAAAAACTCCACTCCACTCCTCCTCCTCCTCCTTCTCCTCCATCTCCCGATGCGATAGAGGCTTTTTCATTAAAGAATGTGTTCCTCCATCCTGGACACAAAGGCCGGCCACTGTCCCCCCGATGGCCGGCCCAGCCTGTGCCAGCAGCTCAATTATACAGGGCTTGGCCGGAGCCATCGCACGGACGGACGCTGTCGGACCACAGCCTGGCGTGCTCTGATAACACCCTTGGGCTTCAGCTCCCGCACTCCGTTCTTATTACGCAGCCTGGCTCCAGCTTGCTGGTAGAGCGAGACGGTTCAGAAGGAGCCATTTGGGGAGGATTCACGAGAGGCTTTCCTCAGGCTGGGAGCCCGGGGCCCGACCCAAGGCTGGGCTGCTGGGTTTTTAATTCCTACTAACGGCGTGTGTTGTTAACCTCGCCGTTGCCTCTGTTCCAGGTATAAGCTAAGCGGGATGATTATGCCGAGTTTGAAAGAGTGGTTCGAAGGAACGTTCGGCGCCAACGTCCAGCACAAAAGCTTTGCATCAGTGAGTGCTGGTTCCTTTCCCACATGCTTCTTGTTGTCGTTCTTCTGAATGACGTGTTCAGTGCACACGTCTCCCCGCCCCCTCACACCACTGCCTTTCCTGTATTCATTTACATTCACATTTACATTTAGGTAATGTAGCAGAGGCTTTTATCCCAAGCGACTAAAAATTGTTATGTTAAACCCATTCCCTGTATACCACAAAGATAGCTAAGATAAGATGCTACATGATGCTAGGTACTATTTTTGAGTGCCAGGACGTAAACGTACAATAAGTGTGTATATTAAGCTGCAGGAGGTACAACATACAATAAGTACGGAAGGGGGTAGACTATGCAGAGTTAAGGTAAACTCTGAACAAGGGGTTAGTCGTCAGCGGGTACAGTAACCAGTGCACAGTAACAAGAGAGTATTCATCTAACTGACGCGTTCTTCCAGCTGGCCCCGAGCCCCGGGTCGGTGAAGCCCCCCACCCTGAACCAGGCCTTCGTGGAGGGGGTCCTGTCCACGGGGGTCCCCTTCTCCTCGGACGCAGAGGACCGGGTCTTCCGGGGCCACGGTGAGACCGGGCGGGGGCCCCCTGTTAACTGCCCCGACTACAGTACACCGTTGTCGCTCTCACTGTTGCCTCTTTTTCCGCTTCTTGTGGTTCCTTTGTGGTAATCTCTGTTCTCGAACCTGTGTTCTCTCTCCAGGGCACTGCCTGCACGAGATCTTCGCCCTCCGAGAGGGCAGGGTGGGACGGGTGCCGGACATGGTGGTGTGGCCCAGTGAGTTGGAGGAGGAGGGTGGTGTAGAAAAACGGCGTCTCTGTCTCTTTAAAAAAAAAAAAAAAAACGAGAAGTTTCGCTTGGTTACTTCTTTCTCCTCCCACGCGGCACAGCACGTCGCCCCAACCCCGCCCCCCACCACCCGCACCCCTCCCAGGCGGCGGGTGTGATTTAAAGGGTTAATCTGTGCAGAGGCGAGGGGGGTTTTTTAATATGCATGAGAGCAGGATTAATAAGAAGCGTCGGGGGGGGAAGGCTGGGCCGACACCAGATACTCCCGCGCCGGGCCAGGAGAGAACAACCATGAATTATGAGCGTGAGATTGGTTCGCCCGCCGCTGTTGGGGGGGGCTGCTGCTGCTGCCGCTGTTTTTTTTTTTTCCTAATCGTAAATGAGTGGAGGTTGATGGCTGGGGGGTTGATTAGCAGGATTCTCAGCAGAGGCTGGAACTGTAAACATTATTCGGAACAACAATGAAGTGCGATTGTTAATTATTTTTTTTAGTTGTTGTCCAAAACACACTTTTTTTTTTTTTTTTTTTTCCTTTTCTTTTTTTTTTTTGCTTCCAGCGAAACTCAAACTAACTCAACCAAAAAAAAACAAGTTCAACTCTTAACCGTGTGACTGTTTAACTATCTGATAAATCTCGATGGGTCTCGTGGCCGTTCTGCATTCCTTGGGTCTGCTGCTGCAGGGAAAGGTTAACGCTGGGGGGGGGGGGGGGGAGGTGAAGTAGAACCCACTGAGCAGTGGGCACCACACCAGAGGCGTGGACTCACTGCCCCCATGCTGCTTTTAATATTTCTAATGAATGATCTACATCCCAGCAGCTCCTTCTGGCCTATAGGAGGGTAGTACTTCAACCTCGGGTATCACGCTTAGATCAGGGCTCGGGAACCTCTGGCCCGGCCCCGGACCGTTGGAACCCGGGACTACGAGGCAGTACATAAAAACCCACGCGAAATTAATCAGGAAAAGTAATTTCAAGAGAGTAATTAATTCCCCCACCCGGATATAACGGGTTTCTGTCTTTGACGCTTAGCCTTTGGTTTTATTTAATTAATACATTTACACATGAACCCGACACAGGCGTTATTGTCATCAAGTGACTCGTCTAGGGGCTGGCAGCACTGTGGTCTGTAGGGCGAGAAGCCTTCACAGCAAATCAGCAAAATGTGTTTTTAGAAAAGAGGCCAATTCCGCGGCGAGCTCCCCGAAGCGCCCCCTGGGCCGGCCGAGCGGAACCCTGTGGGCGGGAAACAGAAGCTGGAGAGGGAGAAGGGGAGACGTGGGAGCCGAGATTGGCCGCAGCCCAGTCCCCATCGATCCAGGGCATCCCACCTCGCAGTCACAAAGACGCCGGCGTCATGCTCCCTGGCTCTGTCTCAGAGCCCCGCAATGCCCCCCAGGCAGACAAAGAGGCACCTTCAGCCACACCGCCCCCCCCCACCCCAGCACCCCAAGCACCCCGCGCCCTTTCCTCCAAGTCGCCCTGCACTGATGGCAGCGCAGTGCCCTATGCATTTATTTATAGTCCGTACTGGAGCCCTGGGCCGGTCTGTCCTTGGGTTTCTCTCCGCTGCGACAGGTGTACACCGTGTGATGTGATTCAGGAGCCGTCTCCATTTTAATCGCTGTTACACAATGAAAAAAAATGGATAGCGATGGATATTTTCTTTAACGATGTGTCTCATTGTCACGGTGGCGTCTCTTTGCACTTTGCAGACTGCCACGACGACGTGGTGAAGATCGTAGAGCTGGCGTGCAAGCACAATGTTTGTTTGATACCATACGGCGGTGAGTAGTGTTCGATTGCGTTTTGCTGTTGCTTGTCTATTCAATCGTTAGGAATGTGGAATTGACACATGCCGTTAGGTGGTGTGTGTGTGTGTGTGTGTGTGTGTGTGTGTGTGTGTGTGTGTGTGTGTGTGTGTGTGTGTGTGTGTGTGTGTGTGTTGTGTGGTGTGTGTGTGTGTGTGGTGTGTGTACTTTAAATTTCACTGGCTCACAATGTCGAGTACGCAGTTAAATCCTTTACTTGGAAGATCATAAATACCCCTCTGGATAAGTGGGTTTGCTACCTGCTATGCAGGACAGGGCGTGGCTCCCTACCCACGAAATGACGCCCTCAGGGCGTCATTTCGTGGGTAGGGAGCCACGCCCTGTCCTGCATAGCAGGAACAGGTCCCTGAAGCAGACACGAGGGAATGGCTGCCAGTGACTATCGGGCACCTCAAACGCAGCGGCGTGAGATGGATGGCTTTTCCCATTCCTCCGACACTCACCTGCCCTCTCCATCGCTCCTCTGCCTAGAATCCGGCCTCTACATCCCAATAATATGTGGTCATATACCTGGATAGATCACTTTGGAGAACGTTTAGTGGCCGCTTTGTCTTGTCTGTGCTGCTGTGGTCGCTCCTGTTTATCATCATAAATACATCGCCATATATTTGGATGTAGAAGGAGCGCAACGTTTAGTGGCTGCTTTGTCTTGTCTGCCGTCACCTTCGGTCCGTGCCTGTGTCGTTGTGTTCTCTCTTCATCATCCTAATTATATCATATATTGTAGATGCATCACTTGGAGAAGGTTTATTAACTGCGTTACCTTAGCCTGCTGCTAATGTTGGTGGTGTGATGTTGTGGCCGTCGTACACATCGTCGTAAACCCTTCGTCGTATATCCGGGGGTGTAATCCCCCCGGCGTTTAGCGACTGCTTTGTCCTGTCTGCTGTTGATGTGGTCTGATGTTGCGCTGGTGCCTCGCCCAGGTGGGACCAGTGTCTCCAGCGCTCTGGAGTGCCCCCTGGAGGAGACGCGCTCCATCGTGTCCCTGGATACCTCTCAGATGGTAAGCAGTCGTCGAAAATCACTCTTCATCTCTACATCACGACGCCAAAATCAGAATGACAGAGTGTGAATCATCGTGTCTGTGTTCTTGTTTCTTTTCGCTTTTTGTTCAATAAGTAATCGTGAAAGTCTGGGTTGTTTGCTGTGCTCCAAACGTTTGTGTCGTGACAGACATGGCGAAGCAAAGTTGTCACTCACCAAAATTACGGATTAAACCTACATCAGGGTTTACCTCCGTTGGCTCGGGGTTCGAAACCCCCCATGATGCAATGCCCTGCCCTCTGAGCACGCGCGCTGCTCCTCAGCCCTGGGTACACTGAGCGTATCACGATACTACACGGCGACATCGTGATACGCAAGTATTTCTTCATACTAATGAATCGCAATTTCATTTTACACCGAAACCGGGATATGCTCTTTGGGTAAATCGGCCAATCACGTCGACGACCAATTAGAAACAAGAGCACGCGTTTCCCTCCGAGACGAGGCCATGTCTTAGTCTCCCGTCTCTCGCCGTGTGATGTGAGGCCTGTCCATCGATTATATTTATGAGCCATCTGGACTCCGGCAGTCCACCATTTTGGCGCGGATCCGACACGGACGGCGTTACCGTGTGGCGGGGGTCAGGGGGTCAGAGAGGAGGTGGGTTCCAGGGGTGGAGGAGGGGAAGGGGTGGTGCAGGGGGTGGGGGTCGGAGGGAGCAGATGAAAGGAGCGCCTTGGCAGGAAAAGCAGATCTTTTACGGCCTTCTGGAGAGTTATTGATTCCAGGTGTGGGGGGGGCCCCCCCCTCGCCCTTCCGCCGTTAAAGGGGTGAGAGGGGGGGGGGTTGAATGGTACATGACTGTTAACCTTAAGGGACCGGGGTTACTTGTGTTAGCTGGCCTTAACCTTGCTCCCACCCCCCCCCCCCCCCCACCACTCTCTCCCATGTCCCCCCGACATGTCCGTCGGTCTCCGTGAGGTAAAGCTCCTCCTATCCCAGGATCGTTGTTTGATTATCAACAAACTACAACCTACCCTTCGTCGCTGACCTTGCGGAGGGAAACCGTGTGTGTAAATACAAGCGCTCTCTCTCTCTCTCTCTCTCTCTCTCTCTCTCTCTCTCTCTCTCTCTCTCTCTCTCTCTCTCTCTCTCTCTCTCTCTCTCTCTCTCTCTCTCTCTCTCTCTCTCTCTCTCTCTCTCTCTCTCTCTCTCTCTCTCTCTCTCTCTCTCTCTCTCTCTCTCTCTCTCTCTCTCTCTCTCTCTCTTTCTCTCTCTCTTTCTCTTTCTCTTTCTCTTTCTCTCTCTCTCTCTCTCTCTCTCTCTCTCTCTCTCTCTCTCTGAAACATTCCTCCCTTTTCACGACGCCACATCAAAAATCTTCGATTTTTATACGGACCGATTAGTCGGAGCGATTAAGCCAAACGCAATCAGCGGAAAGTCTTTTCTATTTATATTTTTTGTTGTAAAACTCCTAAAAACGACTTTTTCTTCCTCGGATCTAACCTAACCGCCCATGTTCGGTTTAAGAGGGTTTCCCCCCCCCCCACTCTTTGTGTCCCACGGCATAAACAATGTTGGCTGAATCTCTCGTAATCAAAGTTTATGAGCCACCAGACATGTCTTTGTTGTTTTGTTTTGTTGCTCTGCAGAACCGCATATTGTGGATTGATGAGAAGAACTTAACTGCCCACGTTGAGGCCGGCATCGTGGGCCAGGACCTGGAGAGCCTGGTGAGTAGTTTACGTTTACAGTGGTAGCCGTCGTCGCTACAAAACGCTCAACGTTCAAACGTTTACGTTAAAGTGAGAGGCTAAGACCCGCCCGACGTTCTGCCTGTATTGCGTTTCTCGGTTCACTATATCCCCAGGTTTCGCCCCGGTCCGTTATGGGTCTGTGTGTGTGGGGGTTCACGGCGACCGCCTGCGGTTTGAAGTTAAACAGGAGGAGAGCATTAAAGAGCAGAGATTAGTGATGGAGGCAGCCTATGCGAGCAGATGGCACCATCAAGCTAATTCAGAAAAATGGAGACAGAGCCGGCGTCTGATGTAGAGGAATGCATGAGCTGCATTTCAATCAGACATACCTCTGCTGCTGGGTGGGGG
>OLKM01002592.1:27500-41537 GCA_900291075.1 Melanogrammus aeglefinus
CATACCCGGGGGTTAGCATTGCGTCACGCTTCTCTGCGGAGGGTCAGGGGTCAGGTTATCTCTGATTAGACAAGCAGGGAACAGGGCAAAGTGTTTTGTTTTGGAGAGCCTGACCCCAGAACAAGGTTAATGAACTCAAAACACTGTATTCTCACTGGAACCACGACCCCTTGTCAGCAGTGCTACTGTACGGTTTACAGACCTGTAAGCTGTTCAGCCTAACCCCTGCTCACTGCTTAATCACCTGCTCCTTACTCGACTCAATCATTATGGTCTAGTCCAGTGGTTCCCAACCTTTTTTGACCAGTGTACCCCTTGAGCTGGTTTCCATGTTAAAAGTACCCCCTCTCTCATGTGGATTATTCGCCTTAATGTGTACTTATATTTAACCCTTTGTCTTTATATCTAATCCAACTACTCATTTAAATAATATATACAATTATTCAGTTTAATGAAAAACTTGAGCTTGCTTGTCTTTCAAAACCTTTTAGCTAGCATCCCGCGCAACCGCAACAAGAACCTTTTTTTTGAAAGCGCAAACGTGAACTACAGACGTCTGACACATCTGATGTCGCCACTTTTCATATGATGTGCATTGTAGTGTTACAATCACTGCAGAAAAACTGTTAATCGTGCATGCGAAAATAGACTTATGGGCTTATTAAAATTCATAATAATTTTTTTTGGATGCTGTAGGCTAATTTATAATCTTTCTGCGTACCCCCTGCAATACCCTCGCGTACCCCTAGGGGTCCGCGTACCCCCGGTTGGGAATCACTGTCTGTAAAGGGCTGCACGCTGGGTTCATGTAAACGCTGGGAAGCCATCCAAGCCAATTTCCCCGTTGTGGTGGGGCTGAACCACATGGGTATGTGTCCGACCGTCCCCCCTCCCACCCCGGTCCAGGTCCGGGGTCATGAGATCGTCTCGGGTTCCCCAGTTACCCCACATACGTGGCCGCGGTGTCGGGGGCCCCAGCAGGCCTTTGATACGGCCTCACCTCCCCACACTGGGAGCTGATAAATCTCCTCTGCTCCCCCGTGGGTCGTGTGGACAACCCGGATCTCCGAGGGGGGGAAACCTGTGACCGGGGTCACCAGATGGACCCGTTTGGCGCTGCACCTCCTCTCCTCTCCTCTCCCCTCCCCCCGACCGAACTAAAACTAAACATTCTTCCCCCTTCCCTCCAGGCACCCTGGGCGTCGTCACCGAGGTAACGATAAAGATCCGGCCCGTCCCCGAGTACCAGAAGTACGGCTCGGTGGTGTTCCCCAACTTCGACATGGGGGTGGCCTGCTTACGGGAAGTGGCCAAACAGGTAACGTGCGGTTTCCTGCTTCCTGCTGGCTTTGTCCCAAACACTAGAGAAAAACAAACAGCCCAGCCACGAGTGCACTCGGTCGGTCTGTTATCTTTATTATTGTAATGCTGGTTTTATGGTCGTCGGCGAGGACACGCGCTCGGGCAGATGTGAAGGGGCCCGTGTGACAGCGTCCGGCCGGCCGTGCCACGGCGTGGTTCTCCGCCGTTGTGACGCCCGTACTCTTGATGCCCTCGAGTCTTCGCCCAATAAGCACGTTGTCATTCGATCCACATGTTGTGGTTCTGAGGAATGAAACAAAAACGCCAATGTCCCAGGGCCTGTAATCGCTGCTCGGCTTTTTATGTCGTCTTGTTTTTGTTATTTTCTTGTTTTTTAGTGTGTAAAAAAAAAAAAAAAAACAGGGAATATCAAAGCTGCTGATATAAAAGAACGATCTCAAGAAGGGGCCCAGGCACGGGCGACCGTCTGTTGATGTTGAGTTTTTTTTTTGGTTTGTTCCACAGAGGTGCGCGCCTGCGTCCATCCGTCTGGTGGATAACGAGCAGTTCCAGTTTGGTGAGTTTCATTAGCCAACGCAGAAACAGGCCCCCCAGCCTCGGGTCTGACCTTGGGGGGGGAGACGGGGGACGGGGGGGTGCGAGGTGTGTGGACGTGCCGGGGGGAGACCGAGGGAAAGTTTACAGGCCTAATTGTTTAGTTAATATTTGCACTGCTGTCAGTCGGCGGTACAACACGTTACCCGTCGGCCAGACGGTTCAACGACTCAAGTTCCTGACTCGTATCCAATTCATGGAAGCTGTAGAAATACTCTCACCCTCACTTGAAGGCGTGTGTTTGAGGTCCTGTTCGACCAGACTCCTGAGCAAGCGCTTAAAGGTGATACTATACCACCAGGTGTGAGTGGGATAAGCCGATAAAAGCCGAAAGCTGAAAATATGCCTCTTCTGACATCACAAGTGGGCGTGTCCTCCGAGACGGAAGACGTTTGCTACAGTCCGCCGGCTAGGCTGGTAGACTGTTCAGATTTTCTTGTGGAAGGAGTGTTTTAAGTTGTCCCCGGCTACATGAGAACCTTTCGGTAGGCAGTGTGTTACAGTTGACTGTGGGAGGGGAGTGTGTATGACCCGGTTCCTTCCTCCAGGAGGCCTTAATCCCCTCGTAAAGCTCCACAGCCCCTCTGGGTACGACCTGAAGTCACGGGCGGTCCAGGGGGTTCTCAAGGGGATTACGGTTTCCTGAATCATAGAACCTGGGTCAAACACACTCCTTGCACACGGTCCTCAAGTAGCCCGTTGCAGCCGCTAAAAAAACGCCTCACTCAAGATGAACGCCTTTATCTCGTAGAGGAACTCCTTTGTGTTCCCGCCACGTTTATCTGATTATTAACGGGCATCAGGGTAAAGACGAGTGGTGCCCAAACCTTTTTTTTCTCAGGCCATCCCTTTTACCAAAGGGGGTTCTGCTAATGGTTTGATCCGTCTGTGCTTTGTTTTTTATACAGTATGAGATTGAGCTCCCCCCCCCTCATTAAATTACTCAAAAGTGATCGCTTCCATCCCCCTAGCACTTAAGGAAACTGTAGTATTATTGTGTACAGTCGTGCACTATGAATGTGTATCAAGTTATTTGTTGGTCCAATGCATTTGGTAGGAACGCAATCGTGTTTCACCACACAACTCGGATACAATCAAAGTGTCCCATTGGACCAAATGTCCATGAGAGACACGGGGAGAGACACGGGGAGAGACACGGGGAGAGAACACGGGAGAGAGACACGGGGAGAGAGACACGGAGAGAGACACGGGGAGAGAGACACGGGGAGAGACACGGGGAGAGACACGGGGAGAGACACGGGGAGAGACACGGAGAGAGACACGGAGAGAGACACGGGGAGAGAGACACGGGGAGAGAGACACGGGGAGAGACACGGAGAGAGAGACACGGGGAGAGACACGGGGAGAGACACGGGGAGAGAGACACGGAGAGAGACACGGGGAGAGAGACACGGAGAGAGACACGGGGAGAGAGACACGGCGCCCCCTGTGTCGCCGTCCCCCTCCTCTCCCTCAGCCTCTTCCCTCCACAAGGCCATCATCATTATCACCGTTGTCATGATTACGGCCAGCAGCACCCTACAGCAGCACCATACACGCACACACCACGCGCCCGCGAACCGAGCGGGACGATGACAAACGACCACGGCCTGATGTTACGCCGTCGGAAACGCCCCGAGTCAGATGACGTTGGTTTCCCGAGGTCTAGCGGAATGCATCAGCCGGTTGCCACGGCGCCCCGCAAAGTTCTGCGGTCTCCGGGGAGCTCATTAGCCTCCCCGAGATCTCCCCAGCTTTCCGCCGGCGTCGGCACTTCTTGGCATTAGGGTAGGCGAGATGAAGCAAGCGGGTTCCTCGCTAATAACCGCTGCTCTCCGGCGCTGTGATGCCTTGCTTATTAGTGTCTGGTTCTCACTTTGAATCATGGCGGCCGCTTGATCAAAGTTGGTGTATTCACGGCTCGTTTTCAGGGCAGGGGGGTGGGTTTAGGGAGAGGTGTTGTGTGTGTGTGTGTGTGTGTGTGTGTGTGTGTGTGTGTGTGTGTGTGTGTGTGTGTGCGTGTGCGTGTGCATCTGGACATGCCAGGAGCAGAGGAGGAGGAGGAAGATAAAGTTAATGTAGAGAAGAATGAAAAATCCGAAAACCGTTTTGAGAGGCGGGATCTCCCGGTCCTCCGGTGCGTTGAGTATTTAATTAACGGGCCGATGGCTGAGGGAGACCTAAAGACCTCGCCATCAAATTTCTGGAATGGAAACAATTAGGACACTAAGTGATGAAGAGACTTGGAGCGCGGGAGGAGAATAAATGAACTGTTAAGTCTCTGGGACACCACCCGTGACTTCGCCTCCCTCCCGCCGTCTCTATACTCCCTCCCTCCCTCCCTCCCTCCCTCCCTCCTCTCCCTCCCTCCCTCTCTCCCTCTCTCCCTCCCTCTCTCCCCATCTCTCTATCTTTCCTCTCTCCCTCCATCCTCTCCCTCTCTCGGCCATCTTCTCCCTCCCTCCCTCCCTCCCTCCCTCCCTCCCTCCCTCCCTCCCTATCTCCCACCCTCTAATCTCCCTTTTCTCCCATCTCTCCCTCTCTCGGCCATCCCTCTCCCTTTCTCCCCTCCCTCCCTCCCTCCCTCCCTCCCCTCCCTCCCCCATTCCCGCCTGTGATTGATATCCGTCCCCTCTGGTCAAGCGGGCCGGTCGTTCTCCGCGGTCCACGGGCGCTCTTGACTCCCATCAGGGATAAATCACAGCGTGAGGAAGACGGATCCCGCCCGCCTTGCCGCCCCTCGGAGCGCCGCTGATTTACGACGTGGCCGTGGGGGGGGACGGGGGGACGGACGACGACGCTGCCGGCCGCACGCAGCGCTATTGAAACGTTTCCCCATTTTTATTCTTTCCTCCTTTTGTTTTCGAGAAATACGCAAATACTTGTTTTTCGGTCGTGTTCCCGCTTCTTGGTTCCAGGCGGACAGTGGGAATGGTTTGTGAGTTATGTGGGCGGGAGAGAAAGGGAAATCACTCATTGTTCTGAGGGGGGTCCCAGCGGGCCCCCCCAGGTGACTTGGTTAACGACACGGAGAGAGAACTCTGTTGTTTTTGTCTCGCAGGTCACGCCCTGAAGCCGCAAGTGTCCTCCATGTTTACGTCGTTTCTAGAAGGCCTCAAGAAGTTCTACATCACCAAGGTACGATCGCACGCGGTGAGCGCCCGTCCGTTGTCTGACCTCAAGGTGTTCCTCGTTCTGTGTTTTGACCGAGCCCGTCGTCTTGGACCCCCCCCCCCCCCCCAGTTCAAGGGCTTTGACCCGCAGCACCTGTGCGTCGCCACGCTGCTCTTCGAGGGAGACCGCGAGAGAAGGTGCTGCAGCAGCGGAGGCAGAGAAGGTCTGCACGAGTGATGTTATGGCATCGCCGCCCAAGTTTTGGGTAGGTGGTCCTCTCGCTGTCACCCTCCTCCTCCTCCTCCTGCTCCTCCTGCTCCTTCCTCCTCCTCCTCCTCCTCCTCCTCCTCCTCCCTCCTCCTCCCTCCTCCTCCTTCCTCCTCCTCCCCCCAAGATGGCGGCACTCATTCGCCCCTCCACGCCAGAGCATTAATCACCCGACTTTAAGGACTTGAATCCCGGGAGTGACTGCGGATCACTTAAAACCCACTGACCGTTTAGAGAGCAGATGTGACGAAAGGCACCTTTAGTGAGAGAGGGAGAGACACACACACACACACACACACACACACACACACACACACACACACACACACACACACACACACACACACACACACACACACACACACACACACACACACACACACAGATAGGGCCCCTGATGCGGCTCCATTGAACCAGCGATGCCAGTGGGTCCTCAGCGTCGGTCAAATCACACGCGACGCGACTCCGGTCGCCGGGCGCCGGGCGCAGAGTGATGGATGGTCTGCGGACGCCGCCCTGTCAGGACAGCTCTTGTCCGGGGTGTGATCGCTGGGTGGTGGGGCGGGACTCCCTTTCAGGCCGTAAGGGGGTGGTGGTCACGGGGCAGTCCATGTGCCGCTGGGCAGGAGCCCCTGATTGATCACCGGACGGATCAATGAGGACTTTCTGAGGGAAGTAAATGATCTATCAGCCGAGGAAGAATGCCCCGGTCCGGTCCGGTCCGGTCCGGTCGGTCTGGTCGGTCCGGTCCGGTCTGGTCGGTCCGGTCCGGTCGGTCCGGTCCGGTGGGTCCGGTCCGGTCCGGTCTGGTCGGTCCGGTCGGGTCCGGTCCGGTCCGGTCCGGTCCCGTTGTGTTTCGTCGCCGTTCTCTTCGTCTCCGTGCTCTTTACACATCACCGCTGGCCAACGGGGGCCATGACGGCGTTGGCACCTTTCTGTGTACCTGTGCCACCATTTTTCCCAAACGTTTTGTCGGGCGCCAGGATGTTCCGGTGCGTTCCGGCCGCGGGTTGAGTCGTCACGCGTGGTTTAATCAGCGGGAACACGACAACGCCGCCACACTTTACTGCCTCCCCTCAGATAAATCCTGATCTCCCCTCGACGGCAAAACTACCACTGATGGATTGAGGGGCGCGGTGAAGGGGGGCGCGGGGGGGGCAGTATTTTACCCCAGGTGTCATGGAAACACGGGGAAAAGCAACGGATCGTTATAGTGATTTCCTAATGAGCGGTTCCTGATTGGGTTTTAGGGGAGGGAGGGAGGGAGGGGGAGGGGGGGGGGGGATGAAATGTGATCACATGACACGTCGTGATGAATGTGTAGCCTGACAGCCCCGCCCCATGCATGGAGCGGGACGCCGTTGTGTGTGTGTGTGTGTGTGTGTGTGTGTTGTGTGTGTGTGTGGTGTGTGGTGTGTGTGTGTGTGTGTGTGTGTGTGTGTGTGTGTGTGTGTGTGTGTGTGTGTGTGTGTGTGTGTGTGTATATGCGTATAGCGTATAGCGTTGGGGGTGGGGTGGGGGTGGGGGGGGGCTGACAGGCTTCAGCCCCGGGGAGTGCGGCCCTGGGTCGGGGTATGTGTGGTGGGGGTGGTTGAGGGGCAGTAGTTTGTCGTTAACCATTAACCTGTTATCTGCTTTCAGGGGCCTGGCAGCTGGGGAGGACAATGGCCAGCGCGGCTACATGCTGACCTTTGTGATCGCCTACCTCCGGGTAGGTCTCTACGCTGCCCTGGCTGACGGACAGCACCGGGGGGGCGGGGGGTTTAAGGTCACCCCAGGGGGTTTGCGCTGGGCTCATCTGCCCTCGTGTTGTTGGCCAGGGGCCCAAATAGTCGTGGGCCCTCGTAGCGTTAAGATGGACGCCTTTTGTCGGTCAGGATGGGTCCCAGTGTGGCACAGGGCTTTGTGTGTGTGTGTGTGTGTGTGTGTGTGTGTGTGTGTGTGTGTGTGTGTGTGTGTGTGTGTGTGTGTGTGTGTGTGTGTGTGTGTGTGTGTGTGTGTGTGTGTGTGTGTGTGTGTGTGTGTTTTTAATGGTCTTTCACAAGCATTCCTGCCCCTGTGGCTGTATAAAGGTTCTGAAGGGTGTGTGTGTGTGTGTGTCTGGTCCCCTAACTAACAGGACCTGGGCATGGACCACTTTGTGATCGGGGAGTCGTTCGAGACCTCCGTGCCTTGGGACAGGTAAATCCACACACACACACACTGAAACACACACACAGAAACACACACAGAAACGCACACACTTCTGCTTCCCCTCTTTGCCCGTGATATTTTCTCCCTCCTTTCATCACAGAGAAACACACACATGCACACGCACACGCGCGCACACACACACACACACACACGCAGACACACACTTCTACTTTCCCTCTTTTCTGTTATATTTTCTCCCCCTTTTCCTCTCCTGCTCCGTCTTTGAGGTTCACCTTCATGCTTGTCTCCCCCCTCTCCTCCCCCCTCCATTAAGAGTCTCTGCATGGGTGGAAGGCTGCCCCCCCCCCCCCCCCCAGCGCTCAGAGATATGAGCCGGAGGGGGGAGACGGGGGGCCTGTTCATGTGCTCAGGGCCCCCAGGACACACTCGTATCCATTTTAGATTTTACTGCATCGGGCGAACACCTTCACCTCATCAACGTAGGAGGACGTGCACACACAAGGTTCACTCATAAATACACACACTATTCACACACTGACGCACAAACACTCACTTCTCACATACAGAGACACACATACACGCTCTTCACAAACATACACACATTTTTCACACGTACTATGCACACACACACACACACGTTTGCACGCACACATATATGCGCACACACACTCACACGCGCACGCACACACACACGCGTGCACACTCACACTTTTCAAGCGTACACAAACACACGTGCGCACACAAACACACTTTTCAAACGCACACACCCACACACACTTTTCAAACAATAACGTGCATCTCAAATGCAGAACTACACACATACAGTTTCAAACGCACACAGGGAAGTGGCGCTGTAGAAATGCCTGACGGGCGGGACCAAGGGATCATCCAGTGAGGCGAGCGCATGTCCTCGCCTCATGCCTCATTACCCCCTCCCCTCCTCCTTCCCTCCTCCCCCCTCCCTCCCTCCCTCCCTCCTCCTCCCTCCTGCACCCACCTCGACCTCTCTCCGGCAGCCTGCACATGGCTCACACACACACGCACGCACGCACGCACGCACGCGCGCACGCACGCACGCGCGCACGCACGCACGCACGCGCGCGCGCACACACGCGCGCGCACACGCATGCGCACACATACACGCGCGCGCGCGCATGCGCACACACACACACACACACACACACACACACACACACACACACACACACACACACACACACACACACACACACACACACACACACACACACACACACACACACGCGCGCGCACACGCATGCGCACACACACGCACGCGCACACGCATGCGCACACATACACGCACACACACGCGCGCGCATAGCCACCACTTCCTCCGCCCTCCTCTGTCTCCACCCTCCGCTTCCATCTGTCAGAGCCGCCCCTTAAAACACATTTATTACACTTACTTCAAAATCACTGCCAATTACTTTCTTCTAAACCATTGGCCATTGTAGTCCTGTGGACATGTTGCATGGTGCGCCTCCCCCCCTCTCCTCTCCCTCCCTCACCCCCCCCTCTCTCCCCTCCTCTCCCCCCCCTCTCTCTCCCTCCTCCCCCCTCTCTCCCCGCCTCTCCCTCCCCCTCCCTCTCTTTGTGTGAGGAGCACCCTGCTCCCTGCTCTCTATAAGTGGCCATGTTGGATCGCTCCACGCCAAAGGGCTTCGGCCATCCATCTCAATTTTCTAAAGAGTGGCTTTTTGTTGCGCTTGTTGTTCTCTTCCTGGTTGTGTTCTTTATGTTCTTCCTGGTTGTGTTCTCTATGTTCTTCCTGGTTGTGTTCTTTATGTTCTTCCTGGTTGTGTTCTTTATGTTCTTCCTGGTTGTGTTCTTTATGTTCTTCCTGGTTGTGTTCTCTATGTTCTTCCTGGTTGTGTTCTTTATGTTCTTCCTGGTTGTGTTCTTTATGTTCTTCCTGGTTGTGTTCTTTATGTTCTTCCTGGTTGTGTTCTTTATGTTCTTCCTGGTTGTGTTCTTTATGTTCTTCCTGGTTGTGTTCTTTATGTTCTTCCTGGTTGTGTTCTTTATGTTCTTCCTGGTTGTGTTCTCTATGTTCTTCCTGTTTGGTTGTGTTCTTTATGTTCTTCACCTGGTTGTGTGTTCTCTATATGTTCTTTCCTGGTTCTGTTCTTTATTGTTCATTTCTGGTTGTGTTCTTTATGTTCTTCACTGGTTGTGTTTCTTTTATGTTCTTCCTGGCTTGGGTTGATGTTCTTTCTAGTTGTGCTTCTTTATGGTTTGTGTTGTGCTTCTTATGTTCTTCCTGGTTGTGGTTCTTTATGTTCTTTCTGCTGGTTGTGTTTCTCTATGTTCTTTTCTGGTTGTATGTTCTGTATGTTTCTTTCCTGGTTGTTGTTCTCTATGTCTACTGGTTGTGTTCTCTTGTGTTTTTTGTTGTGTCTCTATGTGTTCTTCCTGGTTGTGTTCTCTATGTTCTTCCTGGTTTGTGTTCTATTCTATGATTTTACCCGTGGTTGTGTTCTATTATGTTTCTTCCTGGTTGTGTTACTTTTGTTCTTGTTCTTCTGTCGTTGTGTTCTTTGTGTTCTTCGCCATTGGTTGCTGTTCTGAGTAAATGTATTCTTCCTGGTTGTGTCTTTATGTTTCTTCTTCTGGCTTGTTTGTTCTTTATGTTATCTTCCTGTGTTGTTGTGTCTTTCTTATTGTTCTTTCGCTGGTTGTTGTTCTTTGTGTGTTCTTCCTGGTTTGTGTTCTTTGTGTGTACTTAGCTGGTTTGTTGTTCTCATGTTCTTTTGCCTGGTTGTGTTCTCTCTTATGCTTCTTCCTGGTTGTGTGTCTTCTATGTTCTTCCCTGGTGTGTATGTTCTTTATGTTCTTCCTGGTGTGTTCTTTTATGTTCTTCTTGAGGTTGTGTTACATTTATGTCTTCTTCCTGGTTGTGTTCTTTATGTTCTTCCTGGTTGTGTTCTCTATGTTCTTCCTGGTTGTGTTCTTTATGTTCTTCCTGGTTGTGTTCTTTATGTTCTTCCTGGTTGTGTTCTTTATGTTCTTCCTGGTTGTGTTCTTTATGTTCTTCCTGGTTGTGTTCTTTATGTTCTTCCTGGTTGTGTTCTTTATGTTCTTCCTGGTTGTGTTCTCTATGTTCTTCCTGGTTGTGTTCTTTATGTTCTTCCTCGTTGTGTTCTTTGTGTTCTTCATGTTCTCCATGTTTTTTGTGTTCCAGGGTGCTGGATATCTGCCGGAACGTCAAGGAGCGCATCACTAGAGAGTGTAAAGACAAAGGGGTTCAGTTCACCCCATTCTCCACATGCAGGTAATGGTCCCCGTGAAGTGAGACAGGCGTAGAGGCAGGCAGACAGACATACAGGCATGCAAGCATAGAGGCAGGCAGACATACAGACATGCAGGCATGCAAACAGATAAACAGGCAGAAAGACATACAGGCAGGCAAACAAGCAGACAGACAGACAGGGAAACAGACAGAAAGGCTGGCAGAAAGACAGACAGAGGCTTGCATGCAGACAGACAGGCTTACGGACAGTCAGACAGCCAGGCAGGCAGACAGACAGACAGACAGACCCCCTCTGTCTCCGGGAGGGCGGGTCGAGGCCTTGGTCTTCTGGGGCGGAGGCTCGTCCATTCAGTGCACGGTGTCACATGATTGATCTGTGCATTTAACCTCTGGGGCCGCGACGCGGGGAGCGGGGCCATGTCCCCCCGCCCGGCCCCCGCCGGGAACGCCACAATACCGCCGCCTAATATTTATTCATTCGTTTGTTTGTTGTTCCGCTCATGATTATTTTTTTCATGTCGAGGCAAATTATTGACGGCGGCGGGGGCGTGATGGGTTTATGTTCCCATAATGCACCCCGGCGTGCGGACGAGCCCCCGACGACAGCGGTTGCCATGGCGATAAACCGCAGAAGGTGTTTAGGGGGGCGTAGGGTCTCCCCGGCTTTAGGGGCGCGGCGGTGCTAATGCTAAATAAACCGTTTAGAGTCGGCGGGGTGGGACGTCTATCAGCGACGTTATGAAGCCACCCTTATGGCTCCGGTCCCGACGCTACGGGGGGGGGGTCTCCCGGCGGAACGTCGTTAAAGGAGTGCCGGGTTGATTCCCTCGTTCCTCGCTGAGCCACTGGTTCAGAGGTGCACGAGCGTAATACCCACCCGTCCTCCTCGTTCCTCCCTCCTGGGGCGGCACGCGGCTCAGGAGGTAGAGCGGGTCGGCTGGTCACCGGAAGGTTGCTAGTTCGATCCCCCGGCTCCTCCTAGCCGAGCGTCGAGGCGTCCCTGAGCAAGGCACCTCAACCCTGACTGCTCCCGACGAGCTGGCTGTCGTCCTGCGTGGCTGACACCACCGTCGGTGTGTGAATGAGTGTGTGAATGGGTGAACGTTAGGCTGAATGGGTGAATGTTATTAAAGCTACTAGGAACAAGTGTCGTGAATTAGCCTTGGCTTAAAACACTATGACGCATACATCAGATGACTGTTTCACACTTATCTACGTTTTTTTTATCGGTCCCTATTTAAATAAAACCTGAATAAATAAATAAATAGTCTTCCTCGTGGGACGAAGAGCAGGGCAGAAGACCACGCGACGACGCGACGTTCCCTCACCTGTGTTCCCGTGGAATGACCCGGTCTCCTTCTTCTGCTCCGTGTTTTCCAGGGTGACCCAGACCTACGACGCCGGCGCCTGCGTCTACTTCTACTTCGCCTTCAACTCGCGGGGCCTCAGCGACCCCGTGCACGTCTACGAGCAGGTGGAGGTGAGGGGCCCTCTGGGGGGCACACGACGAGGGCCCTTAGGACCATGATGAGGGCCATGCTGAGGGCCATGAAGAGAGCCAGGATGAGGGCCAACCTGAGGGCCAAACTGAGGGCCAACCTCAGGTTGGCCCTCAGTTTGGCCCTCAGGTTGGCCCTCAGTGGGTGTTATGAGGGCCTTACCGGCCCGCTGTGTCCCTGACCGGCCTTGTCCCGTTCCTCTCCCCCTAGCACGCGGCCCGGCAGGAGATCCTGGCCAACGGCGGGAGCCTGTCTCATCACCACGGAGGTACGCTCCCATGTCCACCATCACCTCGACGGTCGATGAGGCCATGCTGACGTGTGGGTCCGATGAACACGCGGCCGCCAACCCGACAGTGCTGTTCAAACACCTCGTCCCCGTTGTCACCCCTCACTCCCCCCTCGGCCTGCGTGGTTTAGCTCCCCCCCCCCCCCTCCTTCTGCCTCGCTCTCAATCCGTCATTCGAATACTTCAACCTTTATTCGTATAACGGCGGTCGCCACGGCGGCCATTGAGCCCCGACGGCAGCGATCAGGCAGCAGATCTTGCGTGGCTTCTTCCACGCGGGCGCCAGCGTCTCCCGACAAAATGGAGCCCGGGTCGGCGGTTTGTTCCTTCTCAACAATGACCTAATGAATCGTGAGCGGGGAGTAGGGGGGGTGGGGGGGGGTGGGGGGGGTGGAGGGGCGCCACCATCGCGGGGCTGACCGTAATGGTGGTCCTATCTATATTGCCATCCGCCCGGCGATTTTTTTTCATCCATCACTTGAGGCCATCCATCAACGGCTGTCAGAAACAGCATGCACTGAATCAGCAGCCATATTAAATCACCATTCTTTTTTATTTCACTGGCGGCAGGGAGGGCTTCAAAATTAAAAGATTGCTAATAAAAAAAAAAGGGGGGGCCAGGCTGGGCAGGGTAAATGATGCTGCCGTTATCACTGGGTGGTAGCTGACCTCTAAGCACAGGCCCTGTGTGTGTGTGTGTGTGTGTGTGTGTGTGTGTGTGTGTGTGTGTGTGTGTGTGTGTGTGGGGGGGCCCCCACTCTGTAATTGTGATTAATAACTGTGGGCCCCCGCTATCAGCACGCAGACGGCCCGGTTTGTCTTCCCACAATCAGCGCTTGACAAATGGACCGGGAATCGCTGGCTACTCCGCGTCCGGGGAAACAGATGTAGTCCGGGGCGATTTAGGGGGGGGGGGGGGGGTTGTTGCGGGGTGTTGGGAGCATGTCGGGCGCGGGGCGCGTGGGCGTGGCTGGAGGTGTTACCCCCCCCCCCCCCCCCCCACCTCAGTTCATATGATAACACATCACTCCCGCTGTGATGGAGCTCCTCCTCCATCACTACTCTCCGTCACTGAGATGCTCTCGGGATGTCTTGTGATTGGTCAGGAGGAGGAGGTAGGGGGCGGGGCTTAGCTGGGTTCGTTTTTTAAACGAAAGCGACCCGTTTAGAGGGGGCTGGGGTGGGCGGGAATCGGGGAGTGGGGTGTTTTGGGTTACTTAAAAAGCCGTAACGTGGGCGGCGCCGTCCCCCTTAACCAGGTCACCAGCGTCGCCGCGGCGATGTGCTGTCGCCACATCCATCAAAGGGGGAGTCTCACATCCATCAGTGCAGCGGCCCGCCCCTCCCCCCCCCCCCCCTTCTCATTCTCTTGCTCTCAGCCAATAGCGTGCCTCTGTGGTATCAGAGGAGCCGGGTGGAGCCACCACCCCAACCCTTCTTTCACACGCTGACCCCCATTTGTCAAAGCCGTCCGGGGACACTGAGAGAGAGAGAGGGGGGGAGAGGGGGGGATGAGAGAGAGAGTG
>OLKM01002592.1:41771-51771 GCA_900291075.1 Melanogrammus aeglefinus
GAGGGAGAGAGAGAGAGAGACTGGGAGGGGGAGAGAGAGAGAAAGGGGGAGAGGGTGAGAGAGGAGAGAGTGTGTCGGGGGATTTGAAGCTCCACTCCGTCTCTCTCTGACCTCCTTCTCAGGAGGTCATCCCTGGGGCGGCCCGCGGCCTCAGGTGACCTTGTGGATCAACCACCACCACCTCCACCCGTCCTCAACCACCACCACCTCCACCCCCACCTCTAGCACTGCCACCACCTCCACCCACCCTCCACCACCGCCTCTAGCAATAGCACCTCCCAAACCTCCACCTCTTGCGCCACTACGGCCATACACCACCAGCTCTAGCACTAGCCCCACCTTAACCTCCACCTCTTACACCCCTACCACCACTAACCCCGTCTCCATCAACCCGCTCACTGCCACCACCCCCTCCATTGTGGTGCTCACTGCTGCACCACCAGCGGGTGTATGTTTCCGTCTCCCTCTCCCTGACCTCACGGGGCTTTGAACCACCGTCATGCTCTTTCCGTTGCGTTGCTCCACCTCTCCTCTCACACCCGTCAGGTGAGCGGAGAGCAGACTAAAAGGCGGGTGGTGCTTGTTTTGGAGTTCCAGGACGGGGGAGCGGCGCAGAGAGGAGCGCTGAGATTGATGGCGAGAACACGCAACCCAAAAAAAAAAACAGAAGCGAAAGGAGCAGGAGAAAAAAGGAGCGCGTGTGACAAGATAGATGTGTAAATTATCACCGTGATGGAGGCAATGATGCAGCCCCAGCACCTTCTGTTTCCTCCCCCCCTCCCCCCTCTCCTCCCTCTCCTCCCTCTCCCCCCCAGCCCTCCCCAGGAGGGGAGGGCTGGGGGGGAGAGGGGGGAGAGGGAGGGAGAGGGAGGGGGAGCGAGTGCACGCCACTTTATTTGTTACTTATAAGCTCGCAGCTGATTGGGTGAGAGCTGGGTCCACTCCGGTGCATCTGGGGGTGTGGCCCCGGCTGGCCCTCACGCCCCTCACCCCCCCCCCCCCGCTCCGTCCTGTCAGGGGACAGAGAGGGGCGCTACCTGGGCCCCTCCCCCCCCATCTGGGGTCCGCTCGCTTAGTCTCACACGTTAGCGCTCGCTCTCTCTCTCTCGCTTGCTCTCTCTCTCTCTCTCTCTCTCTCTCTCTCTCTCTCTCTCTCGTCTTTCTTTCACTTGCTCTTTCTTTTTCTCTGTCTCTCTCTCTCTCTCTCTCTCTCTCTCTCTGAGAGGGAGTGTGAGGAGCGAGGACCTCCAGCACTGTGTCTGATCTGAGCGCAGCGACGCCACCTGCTGTCCGCACAGCGTCTCTCCGCCCCTACCTTATCTACTTTCTCTTTCTCAGCTCTTGTGTTTTCCCAAAGTTGCCGTGACCTCTAGAAGTGTGGTTTGTGTATCCCCCCCCCCCCCCCGGCCACATGGACCAATCAGGAGAAGCAGGAAGGCTGTCTCCTGTGTCTCCTCACTCTGCTAATGTCGCCACACTTCTCTGACTCTGCGTCTGTGATTGATGATCATCCTGATTGATGATCTCTTGTTGTTCGCGCCGCTTCAAACGGCGGGTTTGTTTTGTTTGCCGCACCGTAGAGCTCAGGTGCCTCCTAACGGGTTTAGTCCCATCGTTCCCAGTCTGTCGTTCCCAGTCCTCTTTATTCAACCATCAGTGAGTGGGGCCAGGATCCACCGCCGAGACAACCCGACACGATGCAGTGTCTGTGGAGACGGGCTCCGTCGGGGGCCGTGAGAGTCAGGAAGGAAGGGCCCTTCCTTCCTGTCTTCGGGGGCCCTTGGGGTGTGCCCGACCTGCCCCGTCTGATCGTTGCCCCCGTGGTGTCCGGCGTTCTCATTATCTCCGGGCCCCCCAGCGCCAACAGCCTGAGCTGCTCCGTCACGGGGTGGGGTGGACCAGTCCTGGCCTGGCCCAGAGCCCCACTCACAGGGGGGGGGGGGGGGGGGGGGGGGGGGCTTGGAGGGGTGGGGGGGGGGCTTGGAGGGGAGGGGGTGGAGGCAAGCACATGCCATCCTCCCCCGGTGTGCTGGAACTGGGGCTCCTGGCACACTCCCACGCCCGGTGCACACAGCCTGGTGGAGGTGGTGATGGAGGTGACGGTGCTGGTGATGGAGTTGGGGGGTGTCGGGGTGCGAGTGACGGAGGTGTGGGTGGGGGTGATGGGGCTAGGTGTCCTGTTATGATGGGGTTGGGGTGGTGGTGATGGAGGTTGGGGTGATGATGTTGGGGGTCTGGGTGGTGTTGATGGGGGTACCGGGGGGGGGCTCCAGCCCCCAGCCGGCCGGTCCTACGGGACGGGCGGGCCTAATGAGTCTGATAGTCTGCTGAGCTCCATAAATCACCGCATGCAAAACATTTCTCCTCTCGGAATACAAGCATTCATCACCCTCTGTTTATTCACTCACTGTCACAAGATTGATGGCCCCCGGCAGCACACCGAGCAATCAGCCGGTCCCTCTCCCCCTCTCCCCCTCTCCCCTCTCCCCCTCTCCCCCTCTCCCCCTCCTCCGCTCACTCCCACCTCACCCCCGCGCTGCCCACCTCCCTCCTCCCCGCCGTGTGTCTGTCCGTCCTCGTGCGTGTGTGTGTGTGTGTGTCCCTCCGCCGTGTGTGTGTGTGTGTGTGTGTGTGTGTGTGTGTGTGTGTGTGTGTGTGTGTGTGTGTGTGTGTGTTTGTTGTGATGTGTGTTTGTTGTGATGTGTGCGTGTGTGTGTTTGTTCTGATGCATGGATCATGTGAGTTTGTGTGTGTGTGTGTGATTTATGGATCGTAAGTTTGTGTGTCTGTTGTGACGTATGGATCGTGTGTGTGTGTGTGTGTGTGTGTGTGTGTGAGTTAGGATGCATGAATAATGTGTGCGTTTGTTTTGATGTATATATCGCGTGTATGTGCTTGTATGTTTGTTGGGGTGCGTGGATCATGTGTGCCTGTGTGCTGTGATATATCCATCGTGTGTGTGTGTGTGTGTGTGTGTTGTGTTCCAGTGGGGAAGCTCCGTAAGGCCTGGATGAGGGAGACGGTGTCGGAGGTCGGCCTGGGAATGCTGCGGTCCGTCAAGGAATACGTGGACCCGGAGAACATCTTTGGGAACGGGAACCTCCTCTAGACGGCCTCCACTTCCTCTCCCTGCGCTCCGCAGACGGTTCCGCGCTTCACTTCCTGTTGATTTTGTTTTTATTTTTTTTTAAGGACGGCAAATCTTTTCTCTTTTTTTTTTCCTGTGCGTCGACGACTAACTTTGTGCCATTAATGAGTTCCCGCCCTGTGTGTCCCCGTTTATTTAACGTGATTTTTGCGCTTTTCTTGCCGTTAAACGAGCGTTTTCCCGGCGGAGGCCCCAGAGGGGGTCGCCACTCTGTTGACCGTTTACCGTTTTTCGTTTTCAAGTGTCCTTTCATGAAAGTTAATACGACACAAAAAAAGATGCAATATTACCATTTTTGTTTGCTTACATGTGAAAAAAATCCATGCCATTTTATTTTATTATTTTTTATCTCTCTCTATAAATATATATATCTATAGATATATATACAAAAAAGCTATTTTGTTACGTGGCGTTCGTGGTGTCGGTGTATAGTCACTACTTTAGCAGTAGATTCTAGATCCATGCTTTCTAAAGCTCTGTGCCTTTTCTAAATCTCTGTCTGCCTTCGTCTCCTGAACTCAGCCGTGTGCCGTTCTGCTCTGGACAACAACACAACAACAGCAACGACAACACAACCACAGATAGCTGTATCGATTTGAAACACCATCATGTTATGTCCTTCTGATCCCAGTCTCTTCCTGATCTTCCTGTCAGCCCTATGTGCATTTTTTTTTTTTCCGGAGAGGTGGTTTGTTTTCTATGGGTGTTTGTACGTGTGTGCCTCTACCGTATACTGGTAACTCAACCTTATACTGGTAACTCTACCGTATAATGGTATCGCTACTGATAAGAGAGAGATAAGGTAGAATCTCTACTGTATACTGGTAACTATACCTTATACAGGTATCTATACCGTATACAGGTATCTATACCGTATACTGGTAACTATACCTTATACAGGTATCTATACCGTATACAGGTATCTATACCGTATACTGGTAGCTCTACCGTATACCGGAACCTCTACCGTATACCGGAACCTCTACCGTATACTGGTACCTCTACCGTATACAGGTAACTACCGTATACCAGTAACTACCGTGTACTGGTTACTCTTCGACTGGTACCCCCACGGCACTGCAGTCCCCCACCACCCCCAGCCAAACTTTGATAGACTAGTCTTACTAGAAAGAGTATATACTGCCACAGATGAACTAGATGTATATTTACTCGGTTTGCACCATGCATTGGGAGCTTTACCCCGTGCATGGCTTGTAACCCGGAAGGTTTGTCGGACAAAAAGCCATAGTGTTGTGGACCATCTCACACTCCTAGCCCGTTCATTTCTTAGGCCTCTGAATCTCAGTGCTGATGTTGAACCAAAGACACCAACACAAGAAACGTTCTTCAACTCTCTTTCTCGCGACTCGCAGACACGCCACGCATCTGTTTGTGCGTTGAGAAACACTCGCCAAGCTAACTTTCAGTTTTTTATCCGACACGTGCAGAGACGGTGAGTGACGCCTATATTGAAATTGTAAACGTGTCGCCGTTTGTGAGTCGCTGTTATGATGTACTCGGTCTTTCTCTGAAACACTACGTGGTTTTAAAGGGTGAAATTAACAGTGGTCCTGAAATCACTCGGAAACTAAAACCAGTTTCCAGACGTTTGTGCAGTTGGTGTGTTACTGTGTGCGTGTATGTGTTTGTACGTGTGTGCCTGTGTGTGTGTGTGTGTGTGTGTGTGTGTGTGTGTGTGTGTGTGTGTGTGTGTGTGTGTGTGTGTGTGTTTTCTGAAAGACTGAACTACAGTTTGATACTAGGCAGGGTATTTTTCCTCCCCAAAAGTTTCACTAATGTGAGTCAAAGATGTTTTATTATTTTTTTTCACATTAGAGAACTTTTTTATTTTGTAAATTTTATCGAGGGAACAGGAGCCCGCGACGATGAGTTGTGCGCGGCCCCTGGCGCTTGTCCAGCCCGCGGCGATGAGTTGTGTGCGGCCCTTTGGCGCCGGTCCAGACCGGTTCTCTTTATCGCGTCTCCTCCCCAAGTGTCGAGCATTCAGGGTCTTCTCTGCGTCTTTCATAGTTTTGTTAAGAGCTTAAGATTCGGAATATTCATGAATGTGCCCTTTGTTACTGATGATATAAAAAAAAAATAATGTATTAACATTTCACGTACATTTTGTCAATGCTGTTTGTGCAATAAATTTAAATAAAACAAATAGTTCAGCTTCTCAGCGGCGGTTATTGCATTTTTTATTTTATTTTAGATATTTTGGACGAAAGTAATTGTATTAGGAGCGATACAAAAACAAACTTATACTATAGCCCCTAGAAACCGCAGTGTGGACTCATTTCCAATGTGGTGTTTGTTAGTATAGAGCAAATAGCAACAATAAGAATGCATCAAAAACACTGGAAATAAGATCAAATCCCAAAGTTGGCTAAAATATTCTAACTGATACCTACTAGAACCTGCTAAAATGCCACATTTTTTAAAATTAGGAAGTGTGGTGCAACAAAGACCAGTAATGTTATGAAGTGTAAAACTAATCCAGAGAATGTTTCATGTCGGAGGCCGACGCCCCACATTTGCAGCATTGCTCAATAATACCAAACACAGCTCAAGGTAATCCAGTGGTTTGAAACATGCTTTCCTTTGCCTGCTGTCAACACACACACACACACACACACACACACACACACACACACACACACACACACACACACACACACACACACACACACACACACACACACACACACACACACACACACACACACACACACACACACACACACACACACACACACACACACACACACACACACGCTCCCATAGGAATCATCTCCACCCACGCAGTCAGCCCACGCTCTGCTGCTGACGTCAATGGGTCGGCAACAGCACCACTTAAACATGCAGCCATTTTATAAACCTCTCCCGAGTTTACTGCTCGCAATCACCTGAATACATGAATTACCTATGAAAGCTAGAGCCCCCATCTCCCCGAAGGATTGGAGATTAGCTGCATAGGGCATTCGTTTTTCATGATTTGATTTGTGTGGCTAAATCCTTTCTGTGAATGGATGTGTGTTTGACACTGAAGTGTGACTGAATTTGCGCACGGTTCTCTCAATGAACAGTGATCGTTCCTACTCAAAGTGAATCTGAATGAACAGCGGAGGCGATGGAATATTCCACTGATCAGATACTGCATCTGCGCCAGCGCGGTAATGCAGTGCGTGACCACATGGGGGCGTTACCGCACCGTTTATGAATCCAGGCGCGCGTACCACATTCTGGTGTAAGAAAATCGAGGAATTACTGTTTTAGCAGCATTTTGTTTTAATAATTTAAAGTCGAAACAGAAACATTGCACAGTCCATGCCATAGGTTTCTCCCATTGCCTTGTTAAACAAACTATATTCCTTAACAGAAATAAATGGAGGAACAAAATAAGCAGATAACATTGCAAAAAGACAGTATCATGTAATAGGTGGCCACTTTTGCAACCTAATATAAAAATATAACGGCAATAGTAATAATTTACGTAACCATGATGCAATACAATTTGAGTCATGCATTTCAAATAAATAATCTTTACCAGAAATATTTAAAAATACGAGGTATTTGTTGGCTCACATTTGCTACATCCATATCAGTAGGTTGAAATCAATACTACAGAAAATACATGCATTTCTAATGTGAGATCGACTTTGATAAGGTACTTAATTAAAAATACAGCAGCACACATATCCATGCCTCCCACTGTGCACAGGGACGTTTTTAAACTCCAATGAACAAAGCTACAACGCAATTCTTAGGCTGTTCCCGAAATGAAACTTAGAGTAAAGTATTCTGACGACACGGGCACTTCAGAACTACAAGTATGGGTGCCAGAAAGAGTCAGTGACAGAAGTTGCAAACGAGGGTTAAGGAACCACTTACAGGGAGAACCTCATCACAGAATGCATATCAAAAGTGGTTTTGTTGTTATAGCGGGCAAACATGACATAAAGGAGTCGTTTGTGGATCTTCGCATGATTATGAATGCAGTATGAATGTGATATTACCATAACATCTCTGTCAAGGCACATTGTGTGTGTGTATCTGTGTGTGTGTGTTTGTGTGTGCGTGCGTGTGCGTGTGTGTGTGTGTTTGTTAATGCGCAATATTGTTATAGTGTACGGTAGAGAGTTAAGATCAGGGATTGTGATTCATAATTAACTTCTTATCAATTGAACAGAGGACTAATTGAGCTAAAAGAACGACGTAGAGACTTTTGGACGGTCTGTGGCTATAGATGGGAACTAGGCGACTGCAAGGTTTAAACGAGCAAACTACAAAATAACTAAAAACACATCATGTTTCAATATGGACCTCCATACAACGTGGGAAAGCCATGCATCTTTCAGTAGAAGAATCCTAACACAAGGCACAGGAAGAGAGAGAGAGAGGGCCTGGGAGAGAGAGAGGGAGAGAGAGAGAGGATTTGCATTGCAAGCGGCTCCGTCCCCCGTTTCCCCCCGTCCCCCCGTCCCCCCGTCCCTCTAAGAGACTCCGCAGACTGGCTGCAGGCTTTCCTTCTAAAAACAGGACTTGCATATAACGTCTCTTTCAATCGATCGCACTACGACCCACGCCCGGACGCGCACAAAGTGGAATAAAACGGCTTCCCGGGGAACAAAATGCTTGCAACGAATACATGACCGGCAAAACAACAACAAACAGAAAAGTGTGAACGCTGGAGCCCCCCCCCCAGACGCTCCATGCCGTGGGTAAGAGCCCCAATTGGGTGGGGTGTGTCTCTGCAGAGGACAGGGTACGAGTCCCCGGGAACCACTCATCCATAACACGGGTGTGATGTCGTCGGTTACCCGGGTAACCCCCGTCACGCCAAAACGCAGCTGATGGTGAACAGGGAGACTCCCCCCCCCCCCCCCCCCCCACCACCCCTCTCCACCCTCCTCCACCAACACCGCCACACACACACACACACACACACACACACACACACACACACACACACACACACACACACACACATACACAGAGTCGAGCCTCAAAACTCACGACAACGGTAGCGCTGCGAGAACAAAGCTCTTCGTCGTCATCATCATCATCATCATCATCCTCCTCGTCACCTAGAAGCAAAAGCGAGTGTGAGGGGGCGGAGCCCAACAACCTCTGGATGCACTGCAGAGCCTACTACTACTGAGCGGCGGGCCGCGTTAGAGAGGAGGGCAGCTAAAAGACGTAGCCTGGGCCGCGCAGGCACCAGCTAGCTAGCTAGCGGGTCTTGAGGGGCCGGCGGCCATGTGGGTGGCGGCGCCGCAGCAGGGCGCGGTACCGGCGTCCACCAGCGGGGGGCTGCAGGGGGCGGTGTTCTCACCACTGCAGTGGGGCGGGGCCTGGGGAGGGGGCGGGGCCTCCGAAGGGGGCGCGCACTGCCTCTCGTTGTTAAGCTCCTCCCACTTGGACCTGTTGACTTGGATCGTGTCGAGCATGGGCTGGAGTTTGGGATTGAGCTTCACCAGTGTCTGGAGAGAGAGAGAGAGAGAGAGAGAGAACGAGGGAGAGGGAGAGGGAGAGCGGGAGAGAGAGAGAGAGAGAGAGAGAGAGAGAGAACGAGAGAACGAGAGAGAGAGAGAGAGAGAGAGAGAGAGAGGAGAGAGAACGAGAGAGAGAGAGAGAGAGAGAGAGAGAGGAGCAGAGGAGAGAGGGAGAGAGAGAGAGGTGAGAGACGATGGAGAGAGGGAGAGGGAGAGAGACGAGAGAGAGAGAGAGAGACAGAGAGATAGAGAGAGAGAGAGAGAACGAGCGAGAGAGAGAGAGAGAGAGAGAGGAGAGAGAGAGAGAGAGCGAGAGGACGAGAGAGAGAGAGAGAGAGAGAGGTAGAGAGAGAGAGAGAGAGAGAGAGAGAGAGAGAGAGAGAGAGAGAGAGAGAGAGAGAGAGAGAGAGAGAGAGAGAGAGAGAGAGAGAGAGAGAGAGAGAGAGAGAGAGAAGAGAGAGAGAGAGAGAGAGGGAGAGAGAGAGAGAGAGAGAGAGAGAGAGAGAGGAGAGAGAGAGAGAGAGAAGAGAGAGAGAGAGAGAGAGAGAGAGAGAGAGAGAGAGAGAGAGAGAGAGAGAGAGAGAGAGAGAGAGAGAGAGAGAGAGAGAGATAATGAGGAGAGAGAGAGCGAGAGAGAGAGGGAGAGGGAGAGAACGGGAGAGAGAGACAGACAGAGAGACAGAGAGAGAGAAATGGTGAGATAGTAGAAGAGGGACAAAGAAGAAGTTAAGTACCCTGTTCATTACAATGCGCTATGGATACCTCAAACTAAAACCAAAACCCTAACCCTAAAATCAAACCCTAACCCTTACACCTAGGGATATGGTTTGGTAGCAGTGTACTTAACAAATGTTTGGTGTTAGGGTTAGGATTTGGTTTTAGGGTTTGGGGCTAGGGTTAGGGTTTGGAGTTAAGGATAGGGTCAGTGCGTGACAATGCACTAAGGTAGCCTTAATGCATTGTCATTAACAGTGTCGTTAACTCGTTGTCTATAATCAATCAGTTATTTTTCCAGGTAATCTTTAGAGCACTAATCTCCCCCCAGATGTGGCGCCAACACACAGCTGGATGTGCCTGGGGTTAGACAGCTGCACACCGGCTATACCATAACTGATTCGGATTTCTCCCTGACGTCTTTTCTCTACACCTGATGACGCAGCGGGAGGAAAACGCGAGCGTTCCCGCACCGTTTAATGAGGTTCCAACGGAGACAAAGGCAGGATTATTTACGGTCCATTATTGTGGCGTTGTGTTTAGGTTCCTTTACATATAATCCATCGGCTGGGAGGAAGCGGCCTGTAATTACCTCTCATTTCATTACCGCGCTTCGTATGCTAATCAAGAGTGCGCGCCT
>OLKM01002593.1:0-18970 GCA_900291075.1 Melanogrammus aeglefinus
AATCGCGCGCCAACCAATCCCTTTCTCTCCATGGTCGGGGTTCGAGGTCTCTACTTAGCATGGATGTGTGAAGTGGAATGAACCAGAGAGCGTTGAGCACCCGAACGCAGCCCGTTGTGAGATTCATTAATATCATCTTGGAAGCGCACACAGCTTTTGGCCGTGATAATATGGTCTACCATGATAGATATATCTATGTATAATTATGATAATTATATATATAATGAGCTCCAGGAACTCCTGCCGGAGCAACGCAGGTTGTGCTTCTATGATATTTACAGAACACGGCCGAAAAGCTGTGTGCGCCCCGGCATTGCGATGCATCCACCTGTAAAACACGAAGTGGCATGGTTCCGTGGTCTCAAGCTGCTCAGGGCCACAGCCCCACCCGCCACCTTGACCCGCCTCTAAATAATGGCACGTTTGTGGAAAACTCATTGTGGGACTGGCTTGTAGTGGCTGTAATAAAATAATTCTGCACCAAGGCTGAATTTCTCGAACGTCTTCGAGTACTGTATTAGGGGCCCACTAACAGCTATATATAAAGCATTCATAAATTAGCATGCCATGGGATCTTTAATTTATTATTTAAGGTTTTTTTGTATGGGAAACTCTTTATTTTGCATTTTTGCATTTAATGTTTCTTATATAGGGTATTTTATTGTATTGAGTTGTAATTGTTTCTGGCAATGACCTGAGGCCTTTAGCAATAGCTAAATCATAAAGCAATTAAAATGTGGGCAAAAGAAGTTGAGGCATTCACTAAGCGTTTTTACACTGCCAAATATGCCCGTCTAATTTGACATTTTTCCTGGCATTGTCCTCGCGTTTACACTGACCGAGTTTATATACTGTCTTGATTCCGCACCCCAATATCTCCCCTCGAACCCTACAAATTTTGGGGGTTTCATTTTCATGTAAAAGCGATTAGACGGCATCACGGTACCAGAGGCAGGACTTGGGTAGAGGAGTTGATGACGTAGCAACATGAGCACTTCTAACTGGAGACGGTGAAATCCGCGAGCTGCTGACCATCACGGAAGCGAAGGTGATGTAGTCTAATTTAATGAAGTCGTGAAAAATGGGGCGATCTACGAAAGTAGCAGAGAAAGGTCCCTTATGAGGGATAACAAACATATGGTCAGCATATAAAGAATATGTTGGTGTTTTTGCACTTGTAAATAGTTAATCGCATTTGTAGGCGTTGTCCGCTCGTTTACACTGCCCGAGATAAATTGTCGGTTTGAGCTAGCACCCCAATTGACCCTCCCGGACCCTACACACATTGGCAGTTTCATATTGATGTAAATGCGATTAGACACTCCGCGGTTCCAGTGGGGGTCTTGGGTAGAGGTGTTGCTGCGTTGTTTAGACAGAGACAACGCAGCGATCAACATGAGTAGTTCTAGCTGGAGAAGGGCATGTGTTCATTCTATTGAAGTCTAGCAATACTATTTTATAGCCTACTATTTATGTTTTTATAATTGTCATTTCACTATTTTCCTCAAATTAATGCACTGAATAGTGACCTGGTTTTGCGTGCGTGCGTCTGTGAATCTGGATTATATAGGATTTAGCAAGCAAGTGATAACCAGTGATAACCATATAAGACAGTGAAAACCGCGAGCTGCTGACCATCATGGGAGAAGAGTTGATGCGGGCGCATTAAACGAAGACGGGGAGCGATGGTGCGATAGACGAGAAAGAGGAAGAGGGACTTTCCTTACGAGAAGCCGCGACTGAACCGGCTTGGCAGTGTAAAAACGTATTTTGGGAGGCGGTACCGAAGTAGGAATTTAACCCTTTGCGTACCGCACAAGGTGCTTTTTTTTCGTTTCAACCTGAATATTGGTGGGGACATTTCAAATGACACGTCCTTTGGTCACAGCGCAAATCTGCGCCCTCATAAAAGTATAACTAGAATTGCATTATTTCATCTGAGAAATATATTAATAAAATCAGATCAACCTTCCCCTTCTAATTCATTATTCAGTCTATTTTAGTGTGTTGCGTTGCATATCGCGGTGACTACAACTGCTACCTGGGGTGCGTAAAGAATCGGCGAACATAGGCGACCGTTCGCAGCGAGCGTGTCGACTTTAAACAATAAAATTTGAACGATTTTTAGACAACGTTCTAAACGTTTGTTTTAAACTGTCAACAAACAAATGGAGACAAGAAAGGCCATTGTATTAGCTGCAGCCTCCATGGTAATTGACAAGTTAGGATAGCAGACAAGGAATTCGGACGATTCAAGAGTAGAAGGCTACGTCATCGAAGTTGACGAATCACATTTTAGGATGCACAAGAGATCAGTCAAGATAAAGTTGTAGATAGCCTATATTTATCTATTGCTTTACGTGTAGGAAAGGAATTAATGTTAATCTCCATCTGGGAGCACATCTCTTGCAGTCCGTGATCCATGTCTGCTTGTGGAGAACTACCTCTTCTGATAGTTTGCCTATGTTCCCGAACGTTTGAAGACATCGGCATGCTTAACAGAACATGTTTCAAATCATTTGCGAGCGTTCGCCTATGTTTGCGACTTTGAACGCACCTCAGGACCCTCCTTCTCCACTGAGTATGGTTCATGCTGTTGCCCTGCATGACACACTTTGTTCATTAGCATAATGTGGAGCAGGGTTTGTACCGGCCTGGAATTGGTGTTTTATTAAACATCGTATATCGGCCTGTGAATGTCATCAACCTCCTTTATAAAACATGATGTGTGTCCCCTGTTCCTTTATCAATTAAGCTGCTGCCCAGCACCACCGCTGGAATGCGTTTTCCTCCTCCCTGTCCAGAGCAAAAACAGTTTTTACAGATACATTTTTTCTTGTTTAACCATGATCATTTCCATGCCCTATATCCACCAAACACACCATAAGCAATTAACTAAACTATGGATTGTTTATACTTCTTAACTAGGTCGGGGTTAAACATTAGTTTGCTTGGTTCGGACTACTTTGTTTGAAATACATCCAAATTAGCCGTCAAAACCACTCATAAGTTAACGTTGGCATAATGGAGCTGCTTTCAGGCGTATTACACAACATGACAGTTATCTTGGACGTGCTATTCATTAGTTACACAATAGTCTCACAAACATCACTGTGTGAGACCAGCAGATCGATTCCTGACCTGTTCTGAAAGACCAATCAATAGAATTTGAATGCATAGGATAGTTGTAAAAAAACGTTGCGTTCTTGATCTGCCCTTCTGCTTGCCGCTTCTCGCTGGAATGCCAAAATTAATTCTGGGGTATCTTTGCTGCCCAGTTCCTACAAGATACCAACTGCTGCACCCTGGGTAAAATGGCTGTGTCAAGAAAACTTTTGACAGTTCATCATAAAATACAAACTTGTGTATTAGCACAGTACTTGGTCTGCAACCGATGACGTATTACAAAGACCCAAAAAGTACAGACAAGAACGTAGAAGGCCAAATGCATTTACAACAATAATGAAGTTTCTCTCATTAGTTACACATTAGTCTCACAAAAGTGAATATACGCAGAATTTTAGAAATACAGAGGTCCAAAATAATCAGAGCTTGCTAGGGAGGTTGTGGGGCACGCAAGTACGATTGTTGGTTGCATTTAAGTCGTTTGGAGATCAAACATTGGATAACAATAGCTTTAAAACCATATTGGTTGACTCCTCTTCTGCACCACCGTTATTTTTAAGCGGATACCTTTTTAAAGAAATGATCCATTATTTATTTTTCACTCTATTAGGTTTTAACACCTGCTTTGAGTTGCCTATACTTGATCATCTTTCTTTTTTAGTCACTGCATGGCGATCCGAGAAACCCTTAAGTCATGCATATGACTTGCGTTCAAAATAAGCCATAGGTTTAAAATGTGTATCCCAGAACCCCCAACAGGCCAAATGAAATGTGTTTTAAAATGTTAAAAAGATGAACTACATATTCATGAGGTGAGCAACCACGGGTTATACTAATAGACTATTATCTGCTACAACTAGGAGACTTGAACTCACCATGCGAGCTACCTGGCATTTCAGCTGGAAACGACGACCCGCAGTCCACAGGGCCGGACAGCTCAGACTTGGACAAGCTCCCCTTTCCGCTACTGCCTGACGTCATCAGACCAGCAGATGTATTCTTTATCTGTCCTGAAAGAAAAATTAATAGAATTTGCAAATTGCGTGAAATATACTGTTTTTTTTCTGAAAAATACTGATATGCAACATCTGACTTCCTCGGATACTACTTAAACATTATTTTGTCAGTGTGTGTTAAACATTTCACAAATAACCCAAAGTTATCCTCAACATGACCTGGACAGGTTTTTCATGGCAACTTACAATCCACATGAAGTACACTGTAAACATATATAACATGAAGTACACTGTAAACATATATAACATGAAGTACACTGTAAACATATATAACATGAAGTACACTGTAAACATATATAACATGAAGTACACTGTAAACATATATAACATGAAGTACACTGTAAACATATATAACATGAAGTACACTGTACATAACAATATATAACATGAAGTACACTGTAAACATATATAACATGAAGTACACTGTAAACAAATATAACATGAAGTACACTGTAAACATATATAACATGAAGTACACTGTAAACATATATAACATGAAGTACACTGTAAACATATATAACATGAAGTACTCTGTAAACATATATAACATGAAATACACTGAACATATATAGCATGAAGTACACTGTAAACATATATAACATGAAGTACACTGTAAACATATATAACATGAAGTACTCTGTAAACATATATAACATGAAATACACTGAACATAATATAGCATGAAGTACACTGTAAACATATATAACATGAAGTACACTGTAAACATATATAGCATGAAGTACACTGTAAACATATATAACATGAAGTACACTGTAAACATATATAACATGAAGTACACTGTAAACATCTATAACATGAAGTACACTGTAAACATATATAACATGAAGTACACTGTAAACATATATAAAATGAAGTACAATGTAAACATATATAACATGAAGTACACTGTAAACATATATAACATGAAGTACACTGTAAACATATATAACATGAAGTACACTGTAAACCAGTAGCGTGCGGTGACTCAATTTCAGTGGGGCAGAAACTACTGGCGTATGACCACACCCACAATTTGTTTTTGTAATATGTATATAACATATATAATATCGTATTATACATTATTATATATGTATATATATACAGTATATTATGGCAACCCGGTGCCCAACTCTCAGGCCAGGCGGCTCGAGGGAGAGGTGGTGGAGGGCGTATACCACTGATATCCACCAGCAGATAGCCAGAGAGCATCCATTGCGTAACTCCATTCAACAAGGTGGAGAACACCTGCGGTGTACAAGGGGTGAATTGAGATTCACAGTTGAACTCACCCTGCGTGCTACCAGGCATTGCAAGTGGAAGAGACGACTCAGAGTCCACAGGGCCGGACAGCTCAGACTTGGACAAGCTCCCCTGTCCGCTACTACCTGACGTCATCAGAGGTTCTGAAAGACAAATCAATAGAATTTGCAAATTGCATTAAATATTTTTTTGTTTTCTGAAAAATACTGAAATGTAACATCTGACTTCCTCGGATACTACTTAAACATTATTGTGTCAGTGTGTGTTCAAAATTTCACAAATAACCGAGTTATACTCAACATGACCTGGACAGGTTTTTCATGTCAACTTAAAGCCCACATGAGGTACACTGTAAACATATATAATATGTCGCATATCATGTAATCTATCAAAGTGAGTCCATGAATCAGAATGTATCATTAGTGTAGAATTATGTGAAGTAGCAGCTATTCATAGATTTTGGTTGAAAAAGAGTTAAAGGAAATTATGCCGGGATTTCTCAACCTGGGCCTATAGGAACCAGGCTTTATCACCTAAAACAATTGAAAGTCAACCTACTCCTCGACTGTACACTAAAAATTTAATGTCTATTCAAAACAAAAAGAACCCTTTCAAACTGCTTCTGTAGTTCATTTTATAAAATAAATGTTATACAGTTGTTGGCCTGCTTTCCTTCAACCATTGTCGTCCGCTGTCTGCCATGTTAGCTGCAGTGGTCCGCGGGGCGAGAGGGTCTGAGGGATCTACGAGCTAGCTTGCCCCAAAATTCGAAATTTACACAGTTGATTCCTTGCCTAAAATTTCAACAGGAGTGAATTTAGAGATGAATTAGTATACGAAAATTAAAAAAAAAACATTGAGTTCTTGGTCTGCACTGTTGTTTACCGCTCCTGCTGGAATGCCGAAATGAATTCTGTGGTATCTGTGCTGCCAAGTTCCTTCAAGATATCAACTGGTGCATCCTCGGTAAAATTACCATGTCGAGAACACTCTTAAGCTAGATTGCTATTGACCTATCAGATCAATTCATTAGGGTTCTTCTGGATTACCGTTTTCGTGTTTCCTTGAAGTTAGGGGTAAGGCCATATGACGCCATCGACATGTAACCGACAACAACGGACCATTACTGCAAAGTAAACTATGGATATCTTTGTTGGAAACATTTTAGATTGGTCAAGTACACAACAAAAAAATATATAACATAGTATATTTAATGTGTAAATGTTACATATTAGGCCTTTAATATCTGAGGCATTTTATTATAGCCTTGTTTGTTGGACCATGGTCTTGGTCATTTGAGAAGCTATATAAATGGAATGTGTGGACTCTGGTGGGTTCCATAAAATGTCGATCTCCAGAAAAAGTTTATAATCGAAAATATATGTCAGTCATCATGCGAATGATTTGTTTGAAACAAGCCATAGGTTTAGAATTGTTATCCCAGAATCCCCAACAGATATGACCTTGTTTAAAAAATCAAGTATGTATTTATTAAATTAGGTCTTATTATGTCATTACATGATCTATTATTTATCTGGTGTATGTGAAATGTATTTTGACAGGGAAAAACTATGATATAGAGGGTTATGTTACTTATTACTCCTAAAAGTAAAAGACTTACTGTGGGAAGGTATTTTGTGGAGGGATGTAGACGGGGACATCGGACCAGGATGGCTTTCCTGTCCGCTACTGAATGACGGATTCCCAGCAAACCCTGAAGGACAAATCAAGAGAATTTCATTCAGTATGACACATCATACAAATACACATAACACGAAACAACAATAATTATAAAGTGTCATAAACATTATTTATAACATAAATGTAGTGTCTATGTCCAAAAAGTTGAGCAATAAAAGGAACTATCGTGTTTGTTCATATTTCAAATGAAATATGAACAAACATGTTTGAAGATGGCATAAATTAAAAAAAACATTAAAACTATTCTCAGATTACCACTTGTGGTGGTGTTGGTTCAAGATGCCACAACGAAAAAACTGATTTCTCAACATCACCTTAACTTCTGTGTTCTTCTTAATTCATAGCCTACATGAAGTACACATAATGTACAATATTTAAGATTTTGGGTGACATTCTACAATTGGCTGTCCGGTGAAGATAACGTAATATGTGACGTTATTTTGTAAGACATGGAATCAGAATGTATTGTTATTGTACATTTATCTTAAAAACCAGCTGTCCTTAGATTTGACAGTTTTAAAGAGAGAGAGTAGAAAATACCAAAAGAGAGCAAGGTTATGAAACTAAACAACTAAGAACCGCCCTCTCCCTCGTTACTCCCTCACTCTCTGCGTTTATAGTCTTAATAATGAATATATCCGCAAGCGGTGATTAACAGGGTCCGAGCAAAATGAAATGTCAAGAACACACTAATGGAAGATATATAAAATGACATAATTATGAAGGGAAGATGTTCCCCTTAACGGCTTTAAAGTTAGCTGCAGAGCATTGGCCGAATGTCATGTTCAGCTTGTTCATAATGCTAAAATCGTGATTCGAGCTCTCGACCTAAAGGTCACCAGTACAAGGCAATATCCCATTGAGCCACTGACAAACATGAATTTAGCCTCATTCACAATGTGAAAATGTCTATTGATAAGCAAACAACATAAAAAAAAACTCGAAGCACACATTTCTGAAGTGAATGAAGGGCTTTCTTAAAAGCATATACCTGGAAATTTAATATTCGTAGTCAAGAAGAACAGAAGAAATTTAAATATGACAGGTAATTATGAAGGGAAAAATGGTTAACGAAGAAGTTCCCCTAAGGCCGCGTTCAGACTGCAGGCAAATCTGATTCAAATCGGATTCCTTCTCATATCCGATTTTTAGGGCTGACTGTCCACACTGTTTTAGCAAGTGTCCAAATCGCATTTGGCTCTGTTCAGACTGGGCCACATTATTGACCCATCTGACAGGTTGCTGTAGCAACGACGTCGGAGCGGAGGCGTCATCCAGCGCGTGTATTGCGTGACGTCATGTAATAGCGACGAGAAAAACAATAACAAACAAGATGGATCAAAGAACGCGAAAGACTTTCATAAATCGACTTATTCCGATACATGTCCTCGAGCTTCGCTTGAACGGACCCATCTCCCCACAGATTAATGAGGCATTTCGTTTCTTCCTCTGTCCAAGGACTGAGGCGGGTGGTTTGGCGCATTGGGTCAGGTCTGGCGTCGCGTAGAGTGACGTCACGGACAGTCAAATCCGATCTGAGTGTTTGGAGCTGTTCAGACTGAGACGCATCTGTCCAAATGCGATCTGAAACCACCTCCCGGGGGTGGTTCCGATCCGTTTCGCAAAAATCGGATTTCATGTGACTTGGGCCTGTTCAGACTACAAAAGAGTCATCCGGTTCCAATGTGGATGGGCTAAAAATCGGACTTCGGCTGGCAGTCTGAACGCGGCCTTAATGCCATACTGTGTCACTGTCTTGGCAGTCAGATTCTTGGAAACTAATGAGCCGGAATGTTGATTGTCTGATGAGTTTCAGGTGCTTTTCAATGTTGTGTTTCCCATGGCATGAAAATTTCAGTCTATGAGGTTTTCTAATACGAGTTCTCCTAGCCTGCCTATGGTAGCTAGAAATGGCGTTCGGTGTAAAACCAGCACTAGGTATCCTGCTCCGGCTTTGAAAAAATTAAGGCTCAGATGCGCCGATTAGGAATCTGGCCCCATATGTCATCATAAGGGGCCAGGTTACCTCCCCTTTCCCTGCTTTGTCCATCCAGAGAATTTGGCCCACCAATGAGACAATGAGCTATGACGGTTTGAGCGCCACATGTGTGTGTGTGTGTGTGTTTGAATACACACACTGTACCGCAAGTGTTGTACAATTCTTTGTTATTTAGATAAGCGTTCTGCTGTTAGTGTTAATGCGCATAACACTCAACATAAGTTAGGTTTGCGTAAAGCTCCCAGTTGGTGAAAAGACTAGACTGTGTCGGGTTCTCTGACGTCTCTGGCACTTCCACAACGAAACTCGTAGTGGGGGTTATCTCGGCCAAGGTGGAGAAGGAATTAGGGGGAAAGGAACTTTGGCTTTGACTCTCTGATGTCCAGATTGAACCGCGAGATGGAGGAGAAAGGGATTGTTGCCCGGGATTTTTGACCAGGATAGTGTCCCGCCTGAGCCCCGCTGCCGGGCCGCGGCGGTGGCGCCCCCGCGGCGGTGGTGCTCTGGCAGCGGGGTTCATGGTTCATGCTGATTCCCTGAAGGACACACTTTGTTCATGAACAAAATGCGGAGCAGGTTTTGCACCAGCCTGGAATTGGCATTTTATTAAATATCAACCTCAAACTCCTTTATAAAACATGATGTGTGTCCCCTGTTCCTTCATGAATTAAGCTGCGGCCCAGCACCACTGCTGGAATGTATTTTCCTCCTCCCCATTCAGAGCAATAGTAGTTCAGTCACTTAAACATTTTATTCAGTATTTACTAAAAAAAATAAGAAATTGCAAACAAAAAACTATGACGACCCTGGGTTTGGGTTAAATACGTTACCTTCCAATAACCGACGAGTATTGACCGGTAGGACCTTCAGCCCCTCCAGACCACTCAAGAGGTCCTGTGCTGTGGCCTTTCCTGGTCTTCGGCTCTTCCACAGCAGCAACATCTTCCGTCTCTGCATGAACTCAGCCATCCCTTCTTTCTGGATGTCGTCCAGATCTTCGTTCGTCAGCCCCAGGTAGAGGGCCGCCTTCTCCCACCTCCGTCCCAGAGTTTGTGCAACATCCCGTAGCTGCTCAGCCGAAAGATCCTGCCCTGGGGAGTGGGTTTCATAGACTTTGTCTGGAAAAAGAAACAACACAATCCACACGCAGGCGGGTCAAGTTCCACATTCTGACGACAAAAAGGCTGATATTACCACTTTAGAAATTGGTATGAGGGGTTAAGGTGAGGCTACAAACCTGAACCAAACCTATAAAAGGTATCTTGTCACACTAGCACCACACACACACACACACACACACACACACACACACACACACACACACACACACACACACACACACACACACACACACACACACACACACACACACACACACACGACAGACAGACAGACAGACAGACAGACAGACAGACAGACAGACAGACAGACAGACAGACAGACAGACAGACAGACAGACAGACACTATGTATGTTTGGTACATGGGCTGCAATAAAATCACCCTCAAAATAGGCATACATTAAATTCTCTTACATTTAAAGTGTAAAAATTACCCCAGGGTCTTTGTTTTGGCATGTACTCATCAAATAAGCCCCAATAAACTCACCCCTAGCCAAATGTTTTGGGCTAGGGGCAGAGCGAACGGTTCAAAATCTGCATTTTTTACGCAAATTCTTGAAAAACAGTATTTTTATAAACTCCTGCTATGCTAACTAAGTTGTTGATGCTTTGTTTATAGGGACCCTAATCATGCTACTGCAGAGGTTTGGTGCTATTTTGCGATATATCGGTGTTTTAAAAAGAAAGGCGATTTTTAAACATTCGCTGTTCCCCTCGCCAATAACGATGGAAGTCAAACACTGCGCCGGGCAGACTCTATACACGATTTTAAATTAAAAAAGTATCTGGAGGGCTTATTTGATGGGTAAACATGCCAAAACAAAGATCCTGGGTTAAATTTTCGCCGGAATTACACTTTAAGTTGAACTTCAACTTGAAATCATCTTACCTTAAAGAACATAAACTGGAGAACAATGTACAGTCCACGCCAGCTCCACTAATACATAATGAATCAAATCTCCCTAAGACTGGTGCAGAGTTTGAGTGGCAGGTTTGTTTGCCCCACTCACCCCTAATTACTAGTGGACAGGTGCCCATCCCCCACCCCTTTTACTAACGTTATTGGGTTAAATCAGAACGTCAACTCAACCTCACCTTGGTATTGATTGATGTTTGTAAAAATAATTATAATAATACCGCCAGTTTTTTTCAAAACCAGCCCAAATTGTATGTACCCACCCAATCTGGCAACACTGACCGTGAAGGAAGCGAGTAAGCAAGAGCTTGGGTTTAGAAGAGGCCAATTTAAATTTACAGCGGGGGACGGTGAAGTTTAAAAAAAACTATGAGAAAGTATGAGACTAGCAACATCGGACAATGAGGAAATTTTCCAACCAGCTTTGGCAAGGAGAGATAAATCACTGGTTTTATGCTGTAATGTTTCTAAAAAAAGAAATATTAGATAAGAATGTAACCATTTGGCTGTAACTGCCTATGAACAAGAAAAACCGGCAAAACCCAGACGACACTGTTCGTATTCAATTCTCATGAAACCAACGTGCATATAATATCATACAGTACCCTTATAAGGTATACTCAAATGTTACAAAGTCCTGAGATAGTTTTATGACAAAGACGGCTTACCTTCCATAGTTTTGTGTCAACGTAGTCTACGTTGCATTATCGACCAATATACTCTTGTTTATAACAGACCTCCTTTATTTTGCAGGTTTCTTATTGATTGGATTATTCGGTTTTCCATCACGTTTATTTTCTTTTATGTGATCCTGATTTCCCTTTCTTGGGGAACGATAAGCCCATCCTGGTACAATTTAGCACTCCAGCTTTAGCAGTAATTCAATCAGACACTCAGCGTAACTGTTTGGGGAATTAAGTTAAGTCACTTAAACGTTTTACTCAGCCAAAGTTACTTAGGATATTATTTACTTAGAAATAAGAAATTGCAAATAAAAAACAGCTTTTCATCTCTGGCTTAGGGGGCCCTCCCCCCATTGGGACCCTGGGTACCCAGTCCTATATTAATTATCTGGTGACGTGAAATGTACTTTGAAAGGAAAGTACTATGACATAGACTAGAGGGTTATGCAGGTCGACTCACTAAAACTAGGACACTTCAACTCACCCAGCGTCCCGTCACTAGCAGGCTTTTTGAGGGGCAGAGACGAGGACAGCTCACCAGGACGGCCCCCATGTGCGCTACTGCATACAGTTATTTTATCTTCTCCTAAAGTAGACGTTCTTCATTCATCTGACATTTCATTTTATCTGGGGTTTCTCCCCTGAGAAATTTGAAAATAGGACTGATGAACATGCAATTATAACGTAGTTCGAGAAGGAAAGGAAAGACCAATCGTCATGTCTGACTCACGTCGGGGCAGGCCTACTGAGTAGGTTAATGTTTATGTTAAAGGAGAAATCCGGTGTAAAAAGGATTTGGGATATATTTAGTATGATAATGAGCTGGAATGTTCAAAAAAAAAATGCGCAAAAAAGCGCATATAGACGCATTCTTCAGTTGGCTGTTTTTAGCCGATTCCACCAAAGTGCTATAAACTTGGAACGATAGGGGCATGTCTCATGGTAAAAACTAAATTACTATTTTAAACCACTTACAAAGCTAGAAGTAGCCCAACACTTCTTTGGTAATATAATAAGGATCTTAACATATAAAACGGGGCATTGATAACTTTGTAAGTGCACTGATTGTTTATTAAAAAGGACATTTTATATACACAATACCATCAGTAGTTCACCCGTCGACACCATCTTGTCTTTAAGACTCGATAAGTAGATTGACGAACACAGAGATGTTGTGACATCCGTTAACAACACGCAAGCTCTGTGTTCACCAATCTACTTATCCTCTCTCTCCCCCTCTCCCCCTCCCCCTCTCCCTCTCTCCCTCTCTCCCTCTCTCCCTCTTGTTAGATTTCAGCTTATTTCTAAACTGTTCGGACAGACTCTGCGTTGTGTATTTTCAGTCGTAGTAGTAATTCTTGAAGTCGAAATCAAAACAGCTTGACAGGTTGGAGTAGAGGGTTGAATAGATGGTTTATTCCAGGATGTACAGCGAGATACAGACTTAGGTTGAATAATCTATAGTGGACCCGGTGGTCGATGACTTGTTCCTTGGTTGTCGAAACCCTCTACTCGTCGAACCAAAGGGTTGGGCGAGTAATAATACAAAAAGGGATAGATGAATAACACGTGAAACAGAACGCACTCTCAGCCTTGATAAGGTATCCTGGCCCTGTCTATGTCTCGGAGGGCCAGGTTGGGTTCGACCTACCCGACACATAACAATGGCCGAATGTTGGGGATAACACCTTGTATCAGTATGAGAGGCCCTGGCCTGTTCCTAGACTAGAAATGTGAACAATAAGAAGAGACACTAAAATAACACCAACATTCTACATTCCTCCCTCTCTGATCATACTCTAAACATAGGTTTAAAGATCACCAACAAAAGAGAATTTCAGTGTATTTTCTGGTGACCCATTAATAATTAACTAAATCAATGAGAAGAAAGCATAAAAGGCAAAAGACAAGTAAATTCAAATCATACACAAGTAAACCAGGTGTAGAGGCCACTATAAATAAAGAAAATAACAAACTCATTTAGGTTACACATGAATTAACACAAAACAGATAAAAAATTTTAAGGAATCAAGAAGGTCAATTGTCCAGGCCCCTCCCTCTGCTTGGCAGTGAAGCTCCACCATTGTAACATCATGACTCAGTTGGTTTTGAGTAGCAGTTGCAACAGAGTTCTTTTCAAGTTGATGAATGGCCACCGCAGGTGTGATGGGGGATGAGGATGTCAGGACGAATACTCCTGGGCAAAGAAAAAGTGCAGAATCAGTCATGGGGGAGGCATTGTCACAAGCCTCCAACAGTAATAATAATTCAACTATGGTTTGTATATTGTCTCTTAATGATTCGATAAACAATTGAAAAAGATCATACAAAAATTAATCGCCTTGATTCGAAAAATGGTTATATCAGTAATCAGTAATCACAGTCATAGTTCTCAATAAACCTTGGTGTGAATGAATGAATGATTGAACCTTTGTTTCAAAAATAAAACAAAACAAACAAAAAGTTCTAAAGCCTGAGCAGTTGTGTCAAGAAGGAACCAACATGAACTTAGAGAGGTGGTGACGAAAAAGTCCTAGCATCTTTCGAAAACTAACTCTCTCGTAAAAATAAAGGAAAGAAAATAACAAACACTCAAAGAAATAAAGGAATGAAAATAACAAACACTCAAACACTCCCTACTCTTCACCCCATATCAGTCAATTTGCGTGCCAAATCTAACGAGTGTCATTCCAAGTTGGTGAATCAACTAATTTGCAGTGGCTTGGCATGTATCCACTTCGTCTTCTTAGCTACACGCGAACAGCGGATCGAGTAACTAATAGAATTTGGTATTGCCCCTTCATGGTTTGAATTGATTGAGTTCTTGTAGATGATTCCCTGGTCATTCAAGTCTTATTATGATTGGTCTCAGTCCATCCACGCAGCGCTCTGTAGAGTGGATATTGCTTGACACCTGGAGGACTCCACTGACCTCACATGGTTCCATGGTTATTTGTTGGTTTCCGTCATTGAAATCGTATATGCGGCTGAGTTCTTCATCACCACTCTGCGACTGTAATTTTCTTCCATAAGTTCCTTCATTTTGTCTGAGCGGTTTCCTCGTTCCCTGGTTTCTCGTTGGGGCGCTCACGGTACCCCTTTCGAGGGCTTTACATTCTCTTCTGCCAGTGTCCACTTTTGTCCACAGTTGTGGCATGGTCGAAGTTCTTTCTGTCTCTGTCTGGCGGGAGGAAATCGTTCTCTATTTCTGTTGGGCTGGGGAATCTTTCTCGTTCCCTTGCCATTCCCTTCTCCTCGCCGCCAGAAATCGAATCCCTGACTTCTTCATCTCGATCCACCTTTTCTCCGAATTCCTTGATCTCTTGCCATTTGTGCTGATTCGGTTGTCCCCAGCCGGGGAAACCTTGTCTTTACTCCCCTTCGGATCTCCGCAGTACCTGCTGGAGATACATGGTCTTCAAGGCAAGTCCTGTGACTGGTCGATGGCTGTCCCATATTCATATTTTCAGTTGGCCTGAGTGCAGCAAATAACATTCGAAGAACGCCGCTCTGCGTTGAACTGGTCCAGACTCTCGTCTTCCTTCTGCCAAACAACGTGTGATTGTTGTCCAGTTGACCTGTGCCTTTGGAGTGCTTTTGGGATCCACGCCTTTATGGCCTCCCATCCCTTCTCTTGGCTTCATTCCGTCTTCTCCAAGGGCATCTTCCACCTCGTATCGAATCGGATGCGCTCAGTTGCTGCTCAGGTGTTTTGACAAAATAGCAAGCCCATCGTAGGGGTGGAGTTTCGTACAGAAGCGATCATTGGTTTCAGTTTGCATCCATGGCTGTAGCCTGCTCTCTTTGGGTGGTCGATCTCCGCACTCCATTTTTTGATGTTCTGTCGGCTGGAGGGTTCATAAAGCATTGTGCGTTCCCTTCAGCGCTTTCTAATCTTCTTCAAGGGCCTGAGGTTAGCATAGTCAGGTGGGGGCCAGATGGATTTCCCTTCCGTGGCACGTGTGGCGGGGTTACTGCGCAGATGACCGGGTACTGCGCCTATAAAAGCTGTTGACGGGCTGAGAGAACACTGTGTCTGTGACTCCTGTAAACCACCAGGGTGGCCGACGATGGCTGCATCGGGAAGATGTATTCCCTATCGGCGGGCCACACAATGGGCCAGTGGGGGTACATGCGACCATAGACTCCCAAAACTCCTCCTCCGTTTCCTTGGTCACCCCCCTTGGGGGCCCTGAGTCGAGGGCGCGGGCCCGCTATCCAGTCCTCTCTGACTAGCGTTCTGGTGTAGTCTCTCTTCCCGAGTCAATTCATCCGTTTAACAAACGAATTTCATCGGCAATGCAGTGATTTGCTCTCTGTCTTTCCCAGAGCATCTTTCATAGTGAGCAAGTTGTCTTGTTCCAATTCATCTCTCTTTTTGTGCTGACATGCTTGATTAAAAGTAGGCGCTTACACTGAGACAATAGTAACAAACCCAACTGGTCACTTCTCTAGTTCTTCTTGACCCAGTCTTTGAACTTCCAGATCGATTCCTTTGGCCAGCGTTTAGTTTGGGGGTCCATATTATCTCATAAAAAACCAATATATGTGCATCCTCGCGGGGATCAAAACAATATCTGCATATTCCTCCGGGGATCAAAACAAACATTAGCACAAACAAAAACTCTAGCGATTCATGTAACCTCACCAGTGAATTCAATACCAAATACGTTTCACTCCTTTGTCCAACAAGTCGTAAAACAAAAGCCCTGAGCAAACCAGACGTCTTAAGTTATATTCAGGACAGTATTCAACCATTGACAAACTAGCAAAGATGAGCAAATCACTTGAATGACATGCTATTACAATATTCTAGGACTCAAAACCCAGACCAAAGGCCTTAACAACATATTCCAGGACTCAAACCCAGACCAAAGGCCATTAATCAATATTCTAGGACTCCAACCAGACCAAAGGCCTAAACAACATATTCCAGACTCAAAACCCAGACCAAAGGCCTTAATCATTATTTCCCAGGACTCAACCCAGACCAAAGGCCTTAATCAAATTCTAGGACTCCAACCCAGACCAAAGGCCTTATTCAACAATTTCTAGGACTCAAACCAGACAAAAAGCCTTAACAACATATTCCAGGACTCAAACCCAGACCAAAGGCCCTTAATCAATATTATTCAACAATTCAGGGACTCAAACCCAACCAAATGCGCCATTAATCTAAAATTCTAGGACTTCAGAACCCAGACCAAAAGGAAAACAATAGTTTCATATTGGCGTATATCAGTGATTATTACACAAACTCTTAATCACTTAATGCAGCGTTCCTCACTTTCGTCAAGCTCTTAATGACACAACTTCATACTCAGAAATGTAGTGCAGCCTAATAGTAAAACAAATAATTAATAATCCAGTTATGTGTTGTAGATTATTTTAAGATTACTTTCTTGTTCTTTGCTTCTTGGTCGAGAGTGTGGAATGAGATTCAGTCACCGTTGATTCCCACGTTGTGCATAGAGATGCGCTTGGTCCAAGCGCGTTGTGGATGCGGGTCCCTCGGCAGGGCAGGCGTTGCAAACGTCCTCCCAGGCAGGCGCGCGCTCTTCTCTGTCACAGGGCAATCTCAGAGGCAATCGTCTTCTCACTCCTCTCTCTTCAAGACGGTCACGGCACCAAATGTTAGATTTCAGCTTAAATTTCTAAACGTTCGGACAGACTCTGCGTTGTGTATTCAGTCGTAGTAGTAATTCTTGAAGTCGACATCAAAACAGCTGACAGGTTGGAGTTAGAGCGTTGAATAGATGTTATTCCAGGATGTACAGCGAGATACAGACGTTAGTTGAATAATAATCTATAGTGGACCCGGTGCGTCGATGACTTGTTCCTTGGTTTGTCGAACCCTCTACTTCGTCGAACCAAAGGGTTGGGGCGAGTATAATACAAAAAGGGAATAGATGAAATAAACACGTTGAACAGACGCACTCTCCAGCTTGATAAGGTATCTGGCGCCTGTCTATGTCTCGAGGGCCAGGTTGGTCGACCTACCCCGGACACATAACAATGGCCGAATGTTGGGGGAAACACCTTTGTATCAGTATTGAGAGGCCCTGCCTGTTCCTAGACTAGAAATGTGAACAATAAGAGAGACACTAAAATACACCAACATTCTACACTCTCTCTCTCTCTCAAAAGTATAACTAGATTTGTATTCTTTCACCTGAGAAATATATTACTAAAATCAGACCAACCTTCCCCTTCTAATTCATTATTCTGTCTGTTTTAGCGTGTTGCGTTGCATATCACAGTGACTACAACTGAATACCTGGACACTCCTCCACTGAGTATGGTTCATGCTGTTTCTCTGGATGACACACTTTGATATTGAGTATAATGTGGACAAGGGTTTGTATCGGCCTGGAATTGGTGTTTTATTAAATATTGTATATCGGCCTGTGAAGGTCCTCGACCTCCTTTATAAAACATGATGTGTGTCCCCTGTTCCTTTATGAAATAAACGGCTGTCCAGCAGCACTGCTGGAATGTATTTTCCTCCTCCCTGTTCAGAGCAAAAGTAGTTTTTACAGATACCTTTTTCCTTGTTTACCATGATCATTTTCATGCCCTATATCTGCCAAACATATCATAAGCAATGACATAAACTATAGAATGTTCATATTTCTTAACTAGTTTGGGGTTAAACATCAATTTCTTGGTTTCAAAACTTTTTTTTGAATAAGATCAAATCAACGTTAATCACTCAAAGTTTAACCTTGAGGCGATAATGTGAGCTGCTTTCAGACATCTTACAAAACTATGATAGTATCTCTTGGACGTGCATTCATTAGTTACACAATCATCTCACATAATATTACCATAGAGAACAGCAGACCGAATTCCTGACATTGCTCTGAAGGACTAATCAATAGTAATTTTGAATGCATACGATACATTGTAAAAAAAAAAAAATTGCGTTTATTCGTCGAGTTCTGGCTGACTTTGCCGCTTTCTCGCTAAAAATGCCCAAAAGTGTGAATTCTTGGGTATCTGTGCTGCCAATTCCTACAAAATACCAACCGGTGCATCCTGCGTAAAATTGCTGTGTCAAGATCCAAACTTTGACTTTTAAAATGATTGTTAGGCAGGGACTCACCAAAACACCAGACAGTAGTTTCGCCAAAAACATTGTAATTGGAGT